>JASCZW010005476.1:0-12234 GCA_034211315.2 Aedes japonicus | reverse complement strand
GAAAAACAGAAAATCTATAATCCCTGAAACAACAGATATCTATAATCCCCGGAAAAAGGTGAAATGTAATACGCCGAAACGTCGGAAAATAGAAAATCGTATGTTTCTATTACCTACAAAGACTGGAGGCCAAAGAAATCATCTTAGTACAACGGTTCCAGTTAGTGATATTTTAAAGATTTTCATTTGAAAACACATGCGCAATCTTGAGAAATTTGTCAAGCCAAGATTTTTTTTTTGACTTAGTAAAACTACTAAACTACGTTAAATACGTTTACTAATTTGGTAGAGAATTGCTCAAAAGGGTGTTGCTTTCAAGCAACACTGCAAGTTTCATGGAGATTTTAAAGCAATTTACAAAATGCTACCTCGGTTAGGTGATGGTATGAATAATTTCTTGCCATCTCTTACAGACTTATGATGACGCATGATTAGGTGTTAGTTATATTACAAAAAACTATACACACTATACATCGCACCCTTCGAGCGCCGCTAAAATTCAATTTCTAACCCGCTGCGCGCCAAAGCAACAAGTATTCCATTTTTGATTCCCACTCGCTTCGGGTCACATCAGCAGTGTTTGAATCATCCCTTAGACCCGGAAGCGTGGTTAACCCCCATCCTTTCTTTTTTTTCCTCTGCCAGGTGCTGGAACTGAACTGTGCTATATCCAAACAAAACCCATGCAATTTGCTCTGCACTTGGGTTCATTTGTACCACCCCTGAATGGTGGTCGCTTCCCTGCGTGAGATGATTTATTTGCCGAATCGCATATTGACCCACTAGAGAGCAAAGCTCCATGCTAGCAAACGGGTGTCCCCCCCTACTGCACCTCGTCGATCCTGTTGAAATCGAGTCGAAGTACGGAATGGGGGATTCTGCGAGTGATAAATCAACTTGCGTGGGTGTTTGGATGTGGGTGGGTGTGTGCATCGTTAACAATGGATTTTCGGAGGCTAGTGGTCACCCGAAGCGAGGTATGAAACTGTAAATAATTCTGAATTATCGATGGCGGTGGAGATGGTCACAGGGTACAGGGTGTATTTGGTTCAATTATGTTGGTAATATTTGGATTGTTATGTATTTACAGTCAATAAACTGTTCAAGCTTTCTGGAAGATGATTTAATATATCTTATTCGGAGAGGAAAGCGCCTTTTATTGAAACTTGAAATGATCATCGAGAATCAATTCGTTTCCCGTCGATCAGAGCCAGCGGAAAAGTTTTAATGGAAAATTCGATGGTTTTTTTTTGCTTGCGCGGTGGTACGAAGTCAAACCGACTTTGACTTTTTGCCCCTTCGCCAAAGGAACTATTCTTTAGCTCTGTAGAGACCAGCGAGCGTTCAATTTTATTCAAATCAATCACTAGCTTTCAGCGAAAAGGACGACAAAGACGACGGCAAACTGAACAGCTACTTTGAGTGGAATTGTGAAAGACATTTGAAATTGGAAAAGTCTTAAGTGGTGGGCACGTGGCTTCTGGTGTAACTTCTATTTCTGGAACTGACGCTGGGTATGTGTGCTGCGAACATTGCTTGCACTCATTCGCCAATTTGTCAATCTCAAGGTGGTTGGCAAAGTGATGGAACTTTGCTTCTTAAAGTCCTGGAGTTGCACTGCAGTTTCACCATAATATAGCATTCGTTTGAAACAATTTGTGTTGCCTGGAATCGTCAATTTATGAAAAATGGTCATCATGTTGGAATACCGTTGATATTGAGCTTGAATTTAAAACTTCTCATGATGTTAAAATTATGCTCGACAATGATTTTGCTACAATAGAAAATACAATTCAATACAACGTTGGCAACGTACGTTCATTATTTAGTGCCGAGATTTGCGGCAGTCATGTTATGAACACTATCCAGATTAAAACGTTCCAGAAAGGTAATCTCCCGTCCGTGTGAGTGCGTTCTGCACTGCACTGCGTTCTGATAATAACATACGACCAAGGCGTTTTGAGTTGTTCATTAGATCTCCTGACATCTCGCAATGCTGCCAGTTTCTAGAAGATGCAAAAGATGACTGCTGGTCAAATTTCAAGCATGTTTACTACGTTGTACCCAACATAATTGAATTCAACCATATGAATATGATTACGCAATTTCTAAAGACTATTACATACAGACATCAATCACGCTAGATTCTATTTGGCTGAAATTCGATAATTTTTACTCTTATCGATCAATCAATTATAAAATTAGTATTCTTATAATTGAGGTCAGCTGCAGTATGCCATAACAGAGCATTGTGCTTGACTGAGCTAAAGGATGATCACGAAATTATCGCAACACCGACAAAGGGCTGTAAAGACTGTATCGTTAATTATGAGTACATCTAAACATTGCTGTATTTAAATATGTTCTATTTATTATGCAACTCAAATTAACATTGTTTATTGACCATAAAAAAAGCCCATTACATCAGTATTCATTTAATTTTTCGAAGATCTGGACAGCTTTCGCACCTTTTTCTTGATATTCCTCATGAGGATTTGCACAATCGTTCCGTCAATGGTTTTGCTTACCCAGTCTTTTTTTAACTTGATGATCTTCTCCTCTACCCAAGCAGGAGAAAATAGTATGTGAATACCTAATTTTGATCTTGATAACTGGCCTTGGTATAAAAGAGCTCAGATTAAGAGGTAAAATACCTAAGCAAAATACCTAAGAATTGTAAGCAAAATATCTCTCGAATACCAAAATTTGTTATTTCGGATACCTGGAAATACCTGAGAGGTACTATTTTGGTATTGTCTTACCTCAATTTGGTATTCGCATAACATTGTGGGAACAATTTTATGGTATTATCCTCAGGTATTTTACCTCTTAATCTAAGCTCATAAATACCATGGCCAGTTATCAAGTAATTCGTTCCTGCTCGGGTAGCCTTCTTTCGCAGCTTTCCTTTCATCAATGCCCTCAATTTCTCAATGGGCCTTATTTGCGGACAATTTTAAGGATTCGTCGCCTTTTCCACAAATTGGACATTGTTCTCTTCATACCAGTCCAAGGTGGCACGCGCATAGTGGCAGGATGTCAAAACAGTGTCGAACCTTTACGTTTTCGGATCAGTGGTAAAATTTGTTTCTGCAGGTATTCCTTCCGGTTCGTGTCGTTCTCTTGTTCACTGGCAAATTGCTTGCCAAACCAACACCTTATTTCCCAATTTTGCTTCAAAAATCGATTTCTCTGAATTTGAGACAGCCGTTCCACGCTTCACGGTGTAAAGCTGTGCCCTTGTAGTCCAATTTGACGTACGTCTCGTCATCCATGATAATGCACAAGTCATTTTTGCTCAAAATGTCGTCGTACAGCTCCCGAGCCCGAGTTTTCATGGAATCCGCCTGAATTTGGCTGCGCTTCGGACATTCTTGTTTCCGGTACGTGTTCAGGGAATTTCGCTCCATTAGCATTGTACCATTCCAATCGTCGTTTCACAATTTTTTGCGCAATCTCTGATGGATACCTCATATTTTCCTTCAAAAACTTTGCAAATATGTTTGTCCAAATTTGGGTTTGACGCACCTGTTTTTCTACCACGGCCGGGTAAATCCTTCAATGTGTTATGCATAACACACCGGCTGATCGGACCACACAGACACTAACACCTTCTTCTTTTGCAAATTTTCTTAGCGACAATCCATTTTCAGTGCAGTACTTGGTCACAATCGATTTTTGCCTTTCTTCCGTAGAACATCGCATTGTTCCGCTTGAAGTAAAAATTAATTTTTAATGAAGGTTTTCATTCGTTTACAAGGCAAGCAACACATTGGCTGTTAAAATAAGTCGTAGTTTTTTTCATACAGAACCTCAATGCTGTACTCATAAATAACGATTTAGTCCTTAATGTTTTTCCCACTGGACATAAATTAACCAAATTTTGCTCAGTTCTTCTTTGAAGTGTATTTTTTACTGTGTTGCTGTGTTTATTGTGAATTGCGTTGTTGTGTGGTTTGTTGCGTCCAAGATGGAAATGAGACAAGTGGAGACGGGTGCAACAAAATGTGTACTGCTGTCGCATCGTGCTTTAGGAAAAATGTTGACTTTGAATCACAAGTGTGGAACACAAAGAAAATCAGGAGCAACATGTTGGAAGACGGAGGGAGAAGGTAAATGTGGTGTTACCACAAAGGTTGGTTTTTCGCATAGTTACGTCCAAAAGGTCAAGGCAAGAACTGGATTACATGCACAGATAGAAACAAACATTAAGTTTTCTGCGTTATCTAATGCACTCAAAGGGAATGCTAGAATTTCCAGAAATAATGGGATATTTCATGTAAATTTCAGTCAGATAACGCCTGAATCTAATCTGTTGTATGAAAGATTGCAAACATTGTTGTATGCCGCATGAAAGATTGCAAACAATTTCGATGTTTACGCCTCCTTTGGTTTGGATTTTACGCACCTGCTCAATTTCATGTTTTTTTGTGTATCTTCTTCTTCTTTAGCATTTCAAGCTTATTGCTTTCACAATAAGCCTATTGCTTGCTCTCAACTTAGTGTTCTAGATGCACTTCCACAGTTATTAATTGAGAGCTTTCGATGCCAGGTACCATTTTTGTATTAAAAGGCAAACACGAAATTATTGCGACACATTCTACAGGGCATAACTTTTTTACCATTGGGTAAAAATCAACCAAATTTTGCACACTTTCTCATTGATGTGTATTGTTTACATGCTGTCAAACTCGAAGTCGTGTTTTTCGATTCAGCGAAAATGGAGGTGAACCAACGCGAGTCGAGAGAACAAATTCTTTCCAAACACCTCGAATTTCCTGACCTGTCGCACCGGCAGTTGAGAAAAATGTTGAACATTCACCATTCAACCGTCTCCAGAGTGTTGAAGCGGTTCCAGGAGCGGTTGACGTTGGACCACGGCAAAGGAGCTGGAAGAAAACCGGGACCGGAGAACAAAAAGACGGAGGGAAAGGTGAAGCGGATGATTAAAGCAAATCCCAACGTCTCAAGCCGTGATTTGGCTAAAAAGATCGGCATGTCGCAGAGCTACGTCCAGAATGCAAAGAAGAGAGCTGGACTACATACATACAAGGTACAGAACTTCCCAAACCGCGATGAGTGGCAACAATCGACGACTAAAACTCGGGCACGGAAGGTCTACGAGAAGATGCTGACAAAATATGGCTGCTGTGAGATGGACGACGAAACGTATATAAAAGCCGATTTTAAGCAAATTCCGGGGTTGGAGTTTTTCACCGGCAAGAGCAAGTTCTATGTGGACGACAAATTTAAGAAGAAGAAAATGTCGAAGTTCGCCTCCAAATATCTCATTTGGCAGGCCATCTGCTCTTGCGGACTGAGGAGTGAGCCTTTCGTGACAAAGGGTACAGTAAATGGCGAGATCTACAAATCTGAGTGCCTCGAGAAGCGCCTTTTGCCGTTCTTGCAGCAGCACGACGAAGCTCCGCTATTTTGGCCAGATTTGGCATCATGCCACTATTCTAAAAGTGTCCTGGAGTGGTAAGAGGCCAATTCTGTCCATTTTGTTCCAAAGGACATGAATCCGCCAAACTGTCCGGAGCTGCGCCCGGTGGAGCAGTACTGGGCAATGATGAAGCGGGAACTTCGGAAGAGCAAGAAGACAGTCAAAGACGAGAAGCACATGTTAAGAAAATGGAAAAAAAAACTGAGAAACTGGTACCGGATGACACTGTAAAGACTTTGATGGAGGGCATCAAGCAAAAATGCGTTCAATTGTACACTCAAGGCTCCATCGATTAACTTCTCTTTTGATTTTTGAAGTAAATATACACTCAGTAGCAAAAAAAAAGCCGAGCAAAGTTTTGCTTCCAAAAAATGCCATGTTCAACCTACTGTAACTTTGTCAATTATCAATATTTTTAGCTGAAACTTTCACCACACTATAAACAATGTATAGACCTTATGTGGTCGTAATTTTATGTTGATCAGGTTTATAAATTTAATGTTTCCATATTACACCTCGGCTTTTTTTTGCACCGATATTTCAGCATGGTCAATATCGGGTGAAAAAGGGAAATACTCATGTTGGTGCGTCAACTTTGACGCCAGCTGTAGTCCAAACCACTTAATGGAAACAGTTCAAATTTCGTCCACATTATTTCTCATGTATTTTTTGGCTGTTGTGAAATTTAAAATATGTTATCTAAATTTTTCACAGAAATACGGATTTTTGAAATTAGTATGTTTAAAAATGACTTTTTTCACATATGTTATGAAAACTTAAAATTTATAAACCTGATCAACATAAAATTACGACCACATGAGGTCTATACAATGTTTATAGTGTGGTGAAAGTTTCATCAAAAATATTGATAATTGACAAAGTTACAGTAGGTTGAACATGGCATTTTTTGAAAGCAAAACTTTGCTCGGCTTTTTTTTTTGATACTGATAAAACTATTCTAAAATTTTGGTTTGTTTCTAAACGTTATAAAAAATTGTATAAAACTACCCTAAAATTTTGGTTTGTTTCTAAACGTTATAAAAAAATTGGCATGACATTTTCGGTGTCGTAAAAATTTCGTGTTCGCCCTTTAGTATGATTGTGTGGCAAGTACAACCATACGCTATGTCCAGGGAGTCGAGAAATTTTCCTTAATGAAAATTTGCTAGACCAAACCGGGAATCGAACCCAGGTACTTCCAGCATGGTGTTGCTTTGAAGCTGCGTCTTACTGACTGAGCTAAGGGAGGATCCGTGTGCATACAAGATTCAAATTTTCCTAATCGCGGTGAACGGCAGTAAACTGTTGCCAAAAGCAGTATTAGGAAGCTGTACACGAAGATTTTAACCAGGTACAGCTGCTGTGTGACGGATGACGAAACATACGTCAAAGCGTTCCTCGCGTCGCGTTTCCATAAGTGATTCCTAAGGGATAGCGAGCAATATGTTTTTCAATTTCAGTATATCAAGAATTTGATAAGCTACAGGATAAAGTCTATATGTAAGTTCTGTTGAAGGTCGATGGCTACCTGAAACATGATTTGAAATTCAACCGCTAAAGACTGCCCTAGAAAGTATGGACGCAGTCAGAATCCGCTCAGGAAGATCAGTAAGGATAGCACGTTTGAGGATAAGCCGAAATCGGGACGAAAAAACGTAAGCCTCCTTTGGATAAACGTACAATGATGGCATTTGAGCAAAGGAGGTTTCATAGCGGGATGTGGCCAAAAAAGTTGGCACTTCGATGTTCATCGTGCCTAAAAACGTTTGAATCTTCGAACCTATAAGAAACAGAAGCAGTCAAAACGAAGTCCGAAACAAACATCGATTGTGGAAAGTTATACGATACGATGCTTGATGGGATTTCGAACTGTATATCGACTACAAATTCTCTCGTTTTGACCAGAACCTTATTGTTCGTGTGATGAAATTTATCTACGTAAGAATTTCAATAATAACCGGCGCGTGTGATAGTGGATGCTGTGTTAATGACCAGAGAGTCATACCTAAACATCATATTTATGGTAATCAGAACTAAAATTCGGTGTAAATGGATTACGAGAACGAGCGGATTGGTACGCGTTTGCTGATTGTTGCTTATTATCCGGGTGAGTACTTTCCATTTTACTGATTTTTTTGCCGTTTTTCCTAAGAGGAATGAAAATTAGTTGTCAAAAAACGCAACTGACAAAATGGACATCCTTGATCACAATAGACTAACAATTTCATGGATGAAAAGAGGAAGGCTGATTTTTTCAGTCACAAAGCAATTATACGCTTGGACGTCAACTTATTCCGATACATCTTTTGATTTGAACTTGTTCGGTTATTCAAATTACCATATGAGGTTAAGGTAGCAAGTTTGACGTGCTGGGGATTGTGAAGTTTGACGTGCTGGGAAGGTGTACGAGGTCTACACTGTCAAAGCGATTTAGTGCACCTTAGTCACAACACCACGGGAATGTCCAGCGGCTAACATCACACTTTGTGAGTAGCCCCAAACCGTGGTGATGCATAGGTGTATTTGGCCTCTAGCAGCAATGGAAATTGGTTTAAGTCGGACCAAATCGGCCCTCGATCGATTTTGAATAACTTTGTTAATGATACCCTCCAACACATTTTGTGGACGGTCGTTACCATAGATCGGCTCAAATCTTTTCTCAAGCTTAATAAAAAAAAATTCTTGTCCCTTCATTCAAAAACCAATCTAAACTTTGTGAGGGGCTCCAACAGCATCCTTACTATTGGTATAAATCGGCTTTCAAGCGTTCTTAAAACCATGTCTTCACATTAAAAAAACACATTTACACTTTGTGTGGGGCCCCAATGGCATCCTTACCGTTGTTTTGAATCAACACTAACACACTTAGAAAATAAGAATTTCACACGAGACGTAATTCATATTTGTAAAAAGTCGAGGAACGTTAAGAAAGATTTAGTTTAAAATTATGTCTTCTTAAACTGACACATACGAAATTCGACGAGAGCTGTGTTTTATTGAACTTATTTTCTCATCTCTTTCAACTCATTCTTATGTGCTAAAGGACGCTTGCATGTGTCGGTCTCGGAGTACAGATATTTACATGACATTTTGGTAGCGTGAAGATTTAAATATACATTTGTGCATCTCCTTAAAACAAATCGAATGGAGAAAAATCTGAAAGCAAAAATAAATAAATAAATGTTCATTTATCCCAACAAACAGTGCTGCCAAATGAACCTTTTTAACCAACATCCCAGTGATTTCTCGAGAATGTGCAGAGGATTCCTTTGCTCCAACAAAGCGAGTATCAACATATTCCTCCTTTTCCCTCATATGATCTGCATGCGGACGAGGCACCGGTATGGCCTCAATATAAGATCACCAGTTTTTACAAATTGAGGATGAATGTTAGTCCCAAACATCATCTATTGGTTCTCTATGTAATTACAGCTGACATCACACTTAGAAAATATCATTTAAATTTAAGTCTACTTGAATGCACATAAAGGGAGCAATCCGTTAGACATAGATACACGTCGGTTTTGAAAATAACATGATAGTTAAAATACTTATTGACAATTTGCATGTCATGACCTAAAAGTAAGTCATAATTCATATAATCAAATTCTGTAATTCTCTTATCTCTAATAAAATTTTAATATGTTTCATCATCATTTGATTATAAATGATTAAATGTTACTAAATGTTTGAAAATGAGGATATGATAAGGCACCCAAAATTAAGAAAAACCATTTATGTCAAAAAAGCAAAGCATTTAAAAAAAAGCATAAATTTTTAGTATTCGAACGACGAACTTTAATTTAATTATTTTCGATTCGATAAATTTGTAATTGAAGGGCACTTAACATCTTTACATATTCAAGCTTTTGTAAAATAAGCTTCAATAAAGATTCATTATCAGTTGGCACTATAAGGCCACGGAACGGTGTTATTTCCTAACAAGATTTGGAAACTATTATCTTCAAGTCGGATGAGAATTCACACGTCTTCACAATCGAAATCATTAAATGATTTCGCTGCTGTTTTCTCCGACTACGCGTGATAAAAGGACATTCAGTGAATCTGTAGGCTGTTTGCATTGCTGCAGATGGTTTTCAATCCAAGCATTTAAAAATGCAAGAAAATATAGACTGTTGCAGAAAGTATAAGCACACTTTCAAAATAACAAAAAAGCTATTTTTTTTAGTTTTAAAAATTTTATTTGGCAAATAATATTTGTACTTGTGTTTTATAAAGGGTGATACGGTCAAAATTTGGTCAAGGGAAAACGCGTGTAAATCGGTGAAATCGGTGAAATCGTTTATTTAAAAAATCAAATTAAATTTCTTTTTCAAGTTCAATTAGTATAAAATTCAGGAAAAATATTCAGTTAGGCTTCCGCTTTTCCAAATCCGAATTGCCGGGCCTTACGCTTGACCCCTGCCATCAGATTTTGTACAGCCACCTTGTCCACCTTCTTCGCCGCAGAAAGCCAGTTTGCCTTGAACTGCTGCTCGTCCTTAGCAGTTTTTTTGGTCTTCTTTAGGTTCCGCTTGACAATAGCCCAGTATTTCTCAATTGGGTAGAGCTCTGGCGTGTTGGGAGGGTTCTTGTCCTTGGGAACCACCTGCACGTTGTTGGCGGCGTACCACTCCATGACCTTTTTACAGTAATGGCAAGATGCCAAATCCGGCCAAATCAGTACGGAACAACCGTGTTTCTTCAGGAAAGGCAGCAGACGTTTATTCAAACACTCTTTCACGTAAATTTCTTGGTTGACAGTCCCGGAAGCTATGAAAATGCTGCTTTTCAAGCCACAGGTACAGATGGCTTGCCAAACCAGATATTTCTTTGCGAACTTTGACAGTTTCGTGTGCTTGAAAATATCTGCTACCTTTCCCCTTCCTTTTGCCGTATAAAACTCCTGTCCCGGAAGCTGCTTGTAGTCGGCTTTGACGTAGGTTTCGTCGTCCATTACCACGCAGTCAAACTTCGTCAGCATCGTCGTGTACAGCCTCCGGGATCGCGCTTTGGCCGTCGTATTTTGTTTATCATCGCGATTTGGAGTCACTACCTTCTTGTAAGTCGATAGTCCGGCTCGTTTTTTGGCTCGATGCACGGTTGTAGACGATACACCCAGCTTATTTGCGGCATCTCGGAGAGATAGGTTAGGGTTTCGCTTGAAACTACCGGCAACTCTCTTTGTCGTCTCAGCGGCTTCCGGTTTTCGATTTCCCCCCGATCCAGACTTCCTGGCTGTCGACAAACGTTCCCCAAACACTTTAATTACATTTGTAACGGTTGATTTGGCAACTTTTAGCGATTTTGCCAACTTTGCGTGCGAGTAGCTCGGATTTTCGCGATGCGCGAGCAAAATTTTGATACGCTGCTCTTCTTGCTTGGACGGCATTTGACAACTGAAGAGTGAATTCCAAAATCAAAATAGGAGCAACATTCTACACACACACACACCTTCAAAATGAGGGGTGTTCAGGTTTTTTAAATGCAAAATTGAAAGAAATACGTCAAGTTGATATTGACCAAATTTTGACCGTATCGCCCTTTATGATATTTTACTCTTGTGTTTTATATGATATTTTACTACTTAAATATTTAATCATAACTTTTCCTCGAACATGACCCATTAGCTTCTGCACAGTGGTACTTCCCACCATTTTGACCACTTTTGGCCAATCTTTTTTAAATTTTTGGATGTCGTCCGCTGGTTTCATGAATTTTCGTAGCTTTGCTTTGGTTAAAGCCCAAAAAGTCTCGATTGGCCGTGCCTCCGGGCAGTTCGGCGGACTCATGTCTCACGGCACGAAACATACATTTTAACTTTTGTACCATTCTAAAGTGTCCTTTGCGTAATGACATGACGCCAAATTAGGCCAAAACACTACTTGACCTTCGTGCTGCCTGATCATCGGCAATAATCGCTTCTGGAGACATTCCTTAACGTATTTCTGAGTGTTCATCGTCTCCGTTGTGATGTACGGACTAGATGTTTTCCCTTTACTCGCATATTGCCTGCCAAACCATAACCTTCTTACCGAATTTTTCAGGAAAAAATGCCTTCTCCGTTTCGGGGATGTCTTTGTCTTCGCTTACAGTATAGAATTGTGGTCCGGGAAGCGTTTTGGGCAGCATAATTAATCATCAATTAAAAGAGAGATTTGAGCAATAAAAAATGAAAAAAGTGCCATTAAATTATTAAGGCCTGTGCCAACAAATAATGTGTGATCAGCATTAAAAAATTAGGAATGAGCAATAAAAGATGAGAAAAGATCTTCGGATAATCTAATTGTGACCGGTAAATCTATCAAATAAAGCAACAGCTATTAGTATATGTGCAATTAAATATGGCAGTATTTCCGCCAAATTATGTAATTTGAGCACTAAACTATTCGCATATGTCTTTTAATTTTGTTAGATTTTCCCATAAAAACAGTAAAATGAGCAATGGATATTTATTTATCCATTGCTCATTTTACTGTTTTTATGGGAAAATCCAACAAAATTAAAAGACATATGCGAATAGTTTAGTGCTCAAATTACATAATTTGGCGGAAATACTGCCATATTTAATTGCACATATACTAATAGCTGTTGCTTTATTTGATAGATTTACCGGTCACAATTAGATTATCCGAAGATCTTTTCTCATCTTTATTGCTCATTCCTAATTTTTTAATGCTGATCACACATTATTTGTTGGCACAGGCCTTAATAATTTAGTGGCACTTTTTTCATTTTTTGGTGCTTTTCTGAATTACTAAGTGCAGGTAAATATTTTAGTCGTTTTG
>JASCZW010005475.1:0-187487 GCA_034211315.2 Aedes japonicus | reverse complement strand
CCCAACAGGTAGGATTGTTCAACATCGAAAAATATTAGACCCGTATTTTTTATTTCGTTATTAGACTGGACCTTTCTGTGATTGGTCCAAAAAATCGTGATTTTTCAAAATCTTCAATTTTCAAAATTTATAACTCCTAACCCGTTTAACCGATTTTAGTCATTTTTGGCCATTGTATTGGTATTTTTTGAATTTCCAAGCAAAAATACGAAACCTTTGAATATATCAATTTTTGTATGAAAAAATACAAAACAAATAGTTTTTCTTGAATTTGACTGCGAGGGGCCTCAACGACTCCTTGTTTTAGTATTTTTAAATGAAAGAGCATTCATTTTTACATAACATATCAAAAAATTGGAGATGTTCTGCGTGTCGTTTTGGAGATACAATTTTTTAAATAATAAATCATTACTCTTCATTTTATACATCACCCGCTTGTAGAAACGATGAAGATGCATGGTAGATTACCATGCGTCTCCATCCAATCAAACCTATGACTAATGAAATCTATGAGTTACTTACAAACTTAGTATAACATTCGAATCAGTCTTTAAGGCTTTCCGTTAACCCCACAGACCAATTGCTATTTTTTGACGATTACCTTTTCAAATAAATAAGGCTTTAAAATTTCAAATATTTTTGCTTAGTGTAAGTTCCAAGAAAAAAACACTTTAAAGCCGCGCGACATGATGAACATGTTAAAAAATAAGAAAAACACTTTTATACATTTATTTTTATTTATTAAGTTTTTTCATAACAATTTTATACACTTTTTCTTCCGTTGAAAATGAATTTTGTTTCACAATAATATACTCTTCGTTTTGAGGCTTAAAACAATGGAATGACTGAGTCCCTGAAATTTGCTTCACACATGTGTAACGATTTTTTAATTTTCTTTCCATTTTATTATAGTCGGATTCCGAAAAAATTGATAGTGTATTTTCGAGTCTGGCTTAGAAATAGCCCATGAATAAAGTTCTTCGGCCGTTGTTATGTGATGATCTTGCAAACTGGCTTTCGCAGCATTTCGTTTCAATACGCCTCCCAAAGCATCACAAGGGCCTTTCCATGACAAGTAGCGAAAAATTCCACTCGGCATCTATGCCAAAATCTTTTGCATGTTGCACAAATTAAAAGCGGTCATTTTATTTTTGTATTGGCTTCCAGATCCATCTGAGAAGAAATAAATTTTCTCTAAACCTGATAACTTACCTTTTTATGAACGCTATGCATTGAGTCAAAAAAGACGCACTGCGACATGATTATGTTTAGTGAAATCAGCAATTGCAATAAACTGGTAAACTTCAAATCATTTGATTCTTCATCTTTAAAATAAATAGCACATAAGGGTGAATTAGTACATTGAGCGCTTTGCCCAATGAAAGCCTTGAACTGCATCCTGCACAACGAATGAATAATTCTCCGAAAATCACAGATTGTGATACACTCAGTAGCTTTTAAATTGTTTTTCACGTGTTTTAAATAGTTTGCCTGTCGCTCAGCTGTAAAGTTATGGGCAATAAATTGAGTAATTTTTCTAAAAAGTATCAATAAATTCTTGTGTGTCCATTTCAACTAAGTCCAAACTGCATCTTTCTGCTTGACGCCATTGTTTAAATTGTAATGATTCAACGTGACCGTTATTAAGAATGGTCATAAGTTCTACCGCCAAAATTTGCATTCCCGGACAATTTTCGCAACATTGCTGCCAGCAATGCTCATTTGATTTTGACAAATTATTTTTGAAACATATCATGGTAGGACTGAACACCATCTGGAAGTAATTGTTTACTTTGGAGTGTTTTAAAAATCAATTTAACGTTTTGGTGGTAAATGCAAACGCACACCGTATGCGTGCCACTTGTTCCTGCCAAAATGCAGTGTTTTGGACGGTTACTGCGTAACATCGAAAATCCAATCTTAATATCAGGATGAGTATTTTTAAATATGGAGTACGCCTCTTGCAAATTGCATAAAACTAACCTTCTTTGTATGTAGATCCTACCTTCTTCATTGTTGGATATCAAATAATCCCTTTTTCCCGGGCACACACGACTTATATCGTCGCTATTATAAAAATTACGAACACGCATTAGCGTTTCCTCTCCTAACGAAGCTCTACTAATCCTCTTTTAGGCACTGACATTATTCCCTCCTGTTGTTGTAATACTTTCTACTTGGTTGGCCATATATTGGGAAACATCAAACTCTTGCATAATCCTATATGTAGACCAACTTTTGGGCAGTGTGGTTAAAATCCTATACTGCTCATTGCTATCTTTTGTTTCCTTAAATTTATCCTTAAGCTGTGTTAGCATTTCATTATCGTCAGACAAAAACGTGTTATTGGTGGTACCGATCGATTCATAGCTGGTTGTTTCCAATGAGCCTGTAAATAAATATAACAAATTATTGATTAAAAATTGATTGATTGGAAATCATGCAAATAATTTCTATTTTATTATTTACTTTGGTAGGGAAAAGGAACAATGCCGGACGGTCCTGCAAGGGCAATCGTTTCGTGACTGGTTGCTTCACACGATTCTAAAAGAATGTAAAAATAAAAATGTTCCAGTAACAATTGCAAGAGAAGAATTCAAATTAAAACAGAATTATATGAACTTTTATATAACATACCTGTAGTGCCTATACTGGATGGTCCTGTAATGGGTTCTTCGGTCATGGTATCAATGTGCTTATACAATTTCTTGTAGCAACTTTGACAAATGAAAGAGCTACTCTCATCAATTTTAACCTTTTTTCCACAGCATGGTCGTACAATTTTGCGTTGATTTTTCTGGAACACGAACTCAACACCCAAACACTACAAATTGAACACTTACGTTTCATTTTACGATATTCTTTGATATAACTGTTCTGATATGATACTTTGTTTTCAACTGGTAACTTCTTACATAAATTTCCGTGTTTTTATATGATGTTTATATTGTACCTACGATCAAGTGAAGTGAACTGCAGCCTAGACTACAATAGGTATTGAATTGTTTCTCGGCTGTAGCGATCAGGATCTATTTGCAGACGGGAGCGAGTAGAGCGGAATTTCTAAAGCGAGAAAGCAACAGAATAACAGATAACGCAAGCGAGCGACGAGTATGAAATGAAAGAGATGTTGTTCACTCTGCTGCTTCTCCGCTTTAGAAATTCCACTCTACTCCCTCCCGTCAGCGAGTAGACCTGATCGCTACAGCCGAGAAACAATTCAATTCAATCTCACAGGTCGATAAACATTCTACATCTACAGTAGGTAGTCAATACGTATCAACGGTTCTTCTTTTAAATAATAATACCAATGCCCCTCTGTGTAACGAAAAGAATGTTAGGTAATCAAATTGTCAATATCTACCTAAAGTCTCATTAGTCTTAGTTGCTATAATATTATATAATTATGTCAAGTAAATATTATTTATTATATAATATTAACTTGACATTCTGTGACCTACTCATAGATTTCATTAGTCATAGGTTTGATTGGATGGAGACGCATGGTAATCTACCATGCATCTTCATCGTTTCTACAGGCGGGTGATGTATAAAATGAAGAGTAATGATTTATTATTTAAAAAATTGTATCTCCAAAACGACACGCAGAACATCTCCAATTTTTTGATATGTTATGTAAAATTGAATGTTCTTTCATTTAAAAATACTAAAACAAGGAGTCGTTGAGGCCCCTCGCAGTCAAATTCAAGAAAAACTATTTGTTTTGTATTTTTTTCATACAAAAATTGATATATTCAAAGGTTTCGTATTTTTGCTTGGAAATTCAAAAAAATACCAATACAATGGCCAAAAAATGACTAAAATCGGTTAAACGGTTTAGGAGTTATAAATTTTTG
Organism: Aedes japonicus; assembly: GCA_034211315.2. Lineage (NCBI taxonomy): Eukaryota > Metazoa > Arthropoda > Insecta > Diptera > Culicidae > Aedes > Aedes japonicus. Next base: position 183,630 of record JASCZW010005475.1, on the reverse strand, counting down.
AAAATTGAAGATTTTGAAAAATCACGATTTTTTGGACCAGTCTAACGCAGAAAGGTCCAGTCTAATAACGAAATAAAAAATACGGGTCTAATATTTTTCGATGTTGAACAATCCTACCGAATATTATAAAATTCTGAGAGATCGTATAACTTTTTTTTCATGGAATTGCTGTATATATATCTATATATATATATATATATATATATATATATATATATATATATATATATATATATATATATATATATATATATATATATATATATATTCTATATATATATATATATATATATATATATATATATATATATATATATATATATATATATATATATATATATATATATATATATATATATATATATATATATATATATATATATATATATATATATATATAGGAAAGGAGGGACCATCAGGCTTTTATTTAAGCTGGAACTGGACAATGTAGTGGTATGAAAACCGTCGTCCAGGAAAGAACCAACAGTATCGTTTTCTTCATTCTACTGATTCGATTGTGTTGCTGTAAATTCCACTACAACAGTTTCAATGAGGGTGACACGTCCTTCTCCTTCTTAACAAACCATCCTTTTAAGCCCTTCATACAGCGTTACTGTTAATACAAACAGGTAACTCGATTTGATCTTGCTATTAAGTGGAGCTGCACACATTACAAGGTCTTAGAAGGGATGGTGACTACCTTACATACATACATACATGCATACATACATAAGCATTACGCAATGATTTTTCAAATTTAATGAGCCACGGCATCCCTTCCTTGAAAGGGTTTGCCTTTTGGTTCCAGCATGAAAATATTATTTTCTCTGCTTTCTACATATGCATTTAAGCTTGCTAAATTTGTCGAATCCATGGATATATCCATATAGCTTATTGCTTATTGCTTGCTCTCAACTTAGTGTTCTAAATTCACCTCCACAGTTATAAACTGAGAGCTCTAAATATCAATAAAATGTGTGGCCAGTGCAATAATAATCCATACCCAGGAAGCAATGAAAATAAGACTACACGGTTAAAATGTAGTATGCAATTATTACTTAAAAATATGTACTCTCCTTGGAAACTAATTATGGAACTATGCGTAAAATGAATAAAAGATCCTGAAATTTAATAAAATAAAAAGTGAATGTATTAATAATAAATTTTTAAAATGTGATGATGTGAAGTGAAAGGAGCCACTATCAGTGTAGAACTTGCCATGACGTACGTTTTCTTTTAATGACAAGGTCAAACTGTACAGGGTGGCAACGTAGAAATGATACACTCGGAAATTGTTATAAAACTTAAACAGAATTGTATTTCTCATTCATTTCACTTTTAATAACAAGACAAAATGTTAAACTTTTATTGTGCTTAGTGAAGTTCAAACCTTTCACCTTTGTATTTAATCACGGTACGGAGACGCTTCTCAAAGTTTTTGCAAGCCGCACGCACCACCTCCTCCGGCATTTGATCCCAAATCTCAACCAAGCGTTTTTTAAATGAGTCCAAACACATGTGCTTCATATTGCCCAGTTTTCCAAGCATGTAGCCCCAGATGCTGAAGTCCAGTGGGTTCAAATCAGGAGACGATGCAGGCCATTCTGAGCAGCTGATGAAACATGGTAAATTTTGCTTACACCAATGCTGAACAACTATGGCCTTATGCGCTGGAGCTGAATCTTGCTGGAAGCAAAAACTTTCCGCACCGAAAAGTTTCTTAGCATAGGGAAGTAGGTGGTCCTTGATGACGTATTGTAAATAGTACTCTTTGTTTATTTTCACCCCCTGTCTATGAACAGCAGCGGTAATTTGCCTTTGACGATATTGCACCCCAAACCATCACCGCAGAGGCATTTTGATATCGTTCAACCCCTCGTTTGTCAGCCGGTATTTCACGAAGATTTGTTCCATATACACGATCATTTTGTTTGTTCAGGGACATTTCCAGAGTAAACAATTTTTCATCTGAAAAATTATGTTATGACCAGCGTGCGTCTTAAGCAACGCACGTGATCTGGCAACTCTGTCTTCAATATTCTTGCGTGTCAATCCGTGAATCCTCTGTTTTTTGAAAGCTCCATATCCAAGGTCACCTTTCAATATATTTTGCATTGATGTGTGACTCATTTTCATTTCACGCGCCATTTTTCTCGCCGACCGAGCCGGATTCCTTCGAATTCGCTCATTAACTGCCTTGATCGCTGAGGGCGTCCGTACACTGCGTTTTTTACCGGGTTTCTTCTTAGGGACAACAGTACCAGTATCTTTGAAACGTTTTATGGTCCTGTACACAAATAATCTGCTCAACTTCAAATGCGACAGCTTCCTTCTGATCTCCAAATTAGTCAATCCGTCAAGATGCAAGATCCGAATTTGTTCTCTACATGAATCCATTTCTATTTTCGTCAACTTAAGAGCACTAATTCAGTTTGTTGTTTACGAATGAACTGACAACAAGTCACTGTTTCAAATCGTACACAAGGGGTCTACCGATAATGGTATACATTGTAGCGAGGAGATCACAAATGAGTGTATCACTTTCATGTTGCCACCCTGTATATACCTGTTATCTTCAATAAATAGAGGAGCAAGGAGCAAATAAATAAACACACAAAAACGTAAGATGTGTGCATGACGCTGAGTAAATACTCATACTACTCATAATTGACATCATAATATTGAAAACAAATCTGTTCTTACACACTTAGAAGATTTTACAGTACTCGGTAATTTTTTACCGAACTTTCAACAGCTGAACGTTCGGTAATCCGATTTACCGGATTTCGGTGAAATTTTACAGTATTCCGATACAAAAATTACCGGAGCTTGTCAAATTTTACCGAATTCCGTAAAATCGGATTACCGAACTGTTCAGCTGTTGAAAGTTCGGTAAAAAGTTACCGAATACTGTAAAATTTTCTGAGTGTGTACAGTCCTTCTTACTGATCATTAATGTATCTCTATTGATTCAAAGAAACTAAAAACGTGACATCTAACGAGTTTTGAAAATTAAAATGCACAGACTAGTGTTAATGGAAAATTAATTGTCAATTCAAGGTTTTTTTTGCAACTTCAATCAGTATGACATTGATTGATGATATTCGTTAGGAACAGAAATACATATATAATCGTAGCAAAACACTAACATGGTGCGTATTCAAATGATGAAACAATCAATAAATACAATCCCTGTGCATCAATATTGCCTTTATTTCTGGACGTAATCCATCATACCTTTTCCACTGAAACATTTCATGGTTGTTGCTTTCACAGCATTTTTGCTACTATTTAATCGGCTAAGACCGCACTCCGAAAGGCTACCCTGCGGGGTATAAAAAGATATAAAGCAGCATTTTCAATCAATAAATCATCGATTCCTTATTTATGCTGGCAGAAAATATACATTTGTTTGCCTTCTCACTGGCATTTTCCATATTCTCTGTCTACGGACAATGAAGAAATAGATTGATTGAAATTTCCATTTAATAAAATTTCCGGATAAAGGAAAAAGAATTTGATGTTTCACAACGGCTTTTACCACGTTTGAGAGCCTTGCACTGTAGTCGAAAATGCTACATTTATTGATGAAAACCATGTTTTCAAGACGTTTGATGGTTGGAAGTATTTGTCTACAACGAAGGATCTTGCGTAGCCTACGGTGATTATCTCTCGCGAAACATTAGAAAATAGCTTATCCTTGATTATCGATTCTCTTCATCTACCTTATTCTTACGGCACTACCATGGAAATAGGCTGCATGCCTTTCGAATATACTGGACATAAAAATTTCATTCTTTCGCAAAAAAACAGCTTGTTTTAACATTTTATTCAACATTGCTCAACACAGCACTCGTATCCCAAGAAACACACAACCGTTAAACATACAACTGTTTGTAAATTTTGGGCCATAACTCAATGTGCTATTAAGATACAAGAAGAAAACAGACCATTTGGTTCATCAGCAAAGTCACGTAAAGTATGGTAAAAGTCCTTTTTGTAACGTTATTTTTGTTGTTTTTTATTTGGTGTAAATCAAGGCCATTTCGACCATAGTGCTACTTATTTAGTGACTAGAAAAATATGAATATAAGGGGAAACGAGGAGAAAGTATGATTCAAAGGATACGGCATACGTATGCAAAGTGACGTGGCAGGGAGTAGATTTTTTTTTGATTTTTCAATTTCTTAATGAATTGTTATCATATCTTTTTCCGTTCTTTTTTACCATCCATCCGAAAATAGTCGCTTTTTTGAATGCGCTCATTAGCATCACCGTCATGGGCATCACCGTTAGGGAAATGTTATTCCTTATGTTTATGGCCCTAGTTTGCATGAATGTACTAAGGGTTTCAAGAATGTAACATTTGAATCTTAGTTGTCCGCTTTGTTTATAAAATTAGATACTTCTGATTGAAAAATACTCAAGATTTTTCGACAAAATCGACTTTTTCCTTCTTGAGTATCCGCCTTAAACAACGGAGGATCCATATGCTTTCGGTACACACTAAGTTTTTTTTTACTGAGGTCGGTAAATTTGTGCCGAGTTTTCAAACAACTGAAAAAGTCAACTTTAAATCATCAGCTCATGAAATGTTAGCAACATTATTAAAATGTTATATTTTTCTATCAAGAGATAATATTGGAATGAAGCATTTAGTGTATATTTCGAAAGAATTTATATTTTCTTCAATTTTTAAGAATTGTTTTTAAGTTTACCGAACTGTTCAGCTGTTTGAAATTTTACCGAACCGATTGAATGTGTAAATGTGTAGAAGCCGTTTTCTGATGCATTATGTTCTGTAATTTTCACCGGTGTTTATGCCCGGTCTGAAATATGAAGTCAGAATCACAGGAGCAAACACCTTAGCCCCCCGAAACCCTTTTCCCAAATTTTTCGATTCGGATGTATCACACATCATCAGGCACATTTGTCTTCTGCTCAGCGTTGAAAAATTGGTTCTGGTATCAAATTTGTCGTACGTCTCGTCGCCCGTCAAAATGCAACGGTTCGGCTTTTGGGGGAGATCGTCATACAAGTTCCGTGACCGTTCTTTCGAAGAAGCTTTCAATGAATCCATCCTTTTGGCTGCTTTCCCAATAAACAACTATGCTGAATTTCTGTTTTTCAAACAAATTGAGAAGTTGTTCAGCTGTCCCTTCTACAAAACTGAATAACTTCTTCAAAGTTGTTTAAAAAAGCGGTTATTCGACACTGTTTTTTTTTAAATAATAATTTATTTGTACAGGCTCAATCAAATCAATTTTGCAGAGCCAAGTTTTCATATGTATACATATAAGTTATCTTAAAACTAACTATATAAGTTATCTTAAAACTAAAGTTAGGAGGATAGAACCGATTACTCGGGGCCGTCTCGAGGTTAATAGGAATAACAATGTAATGGATGGGAAGGTGGGCGGGAATTTCAGGTATGTTTTACATAAGCTATTTATTTTTAATTCTAAATTGTCAACAAAAACCTTGTTAGTCACAAAATGGCTAATGTTAGTCAAAAACAAATAAATGAGTTCCAATTCGGCACTGATGTTGTTGGATTGCTTCTTGAAGGTTCTGATATTGTTACGCTTGTTGATACTCTGCACAGTTCCGACGCTCATGTCCGTTTATTTGGAAATTTCAGGAACTAAACACGGTTTATGCGATTTAAAAAGTCTCAAAGTTGCCAGCTCCTTTTTCTTGTCCAATGCGCTCGTTATGCGTCCAGATTTCGGCAAATCTTCAAGAAACCACGGGTCTCTAAAATTCTTAACAATCTTGAACACTGTAGACACACTTTAAATTTTTTGCCAAATCTTGAAACGACAACTTTTTGGAAAACCATTTGTGCAGAATTAATCTGCGAGTTGATAAGCTGATCCAACCCATCGCTCGAAATTTCTTTTTCGATTTTTCAGGTGTGTTGCCAAAGTAAACAGTGTCTGTACACATATAATGACTGATAAATAATAAAATTTACAATTTTTCGTTTTAACTCTACATAGATGTTTTTTTAATGAACAGTCTTTAGCGCGATTTCATAAAACCATAATTTTAAACTTGTGTGGAGGATTTTCCACAGTAATTTTGCAACCAACTAACCTTACCAAAATATTATTTTGTTGGTTATAAACAACATTTCTATATAAGCTACAGATTTCATCAATTTTTCAAACGGTTTATGCAACAATAATAACAAATTTAACTGTGAAAAGTCGTGACTTTTGGTTTCCAAAGAACGAAACAATGAGTTTTGTTTTGTTTTTGACTTTTATAGATACAGAATAAACAAGCGTACACACTACCTAATTGTCCCGAAGTTGCGTGAAACAAACGTTGAAGATCATTCATGTATTAATGTATGAATGTAAAAAAATCCTCGCCGGGCGTTAAAGCATTTGAATTTTCGAAAATTTTGAAGCCTAATTCACTCTTGAGTTTTCTCATTAACTGTTTGGATTGCCCATGAATTATAAATTTCAATAAGTGCTAGAATCGTAAAAAAATAGACTCCATGATTCGCCTTGATGGGTCATTTGATATCTTCCTACCAGAAGTGGCACGGCTATGTTTTTGAAATTTCGTTTTGTATGTTTCATATATCTCTAATCTTATGTTTTTTGGTTGCAGTGTGTTTGTCTGGCAGTGAGGTGCGTTTTCATAAATAATCATGTTTTTCTCTTGCTGCAAGCAATTGACTTTGCCAACATGTACCAAAAAAGCAATGAAATATATGTCTGGGATATCCATCGAAGTTATTTTTCCGAGAGAATATGTCGGTGAAATTTGAACAAGATTTTCTGACGATAAATTGAGCTTTATAATCTTGTTTCTCTGTCGTCTTGCTGTCCAATCGCAGGGAGTTAAGCGATTGGATGTGAATGCTACATTTGCTGTTACCATTGGACACGAGACGACATGCGATCACAATTACCAGAAACCAGGCAGTCTAACAGCAGAACGCACCAGCTCTGAATGTTGTATAATAAAAACCAAAATAATCCTCTTATCTCTTCATATAGAAACTAACACAAACACAAAGAAGAGAGTGGCAAGGATAAAATTAAAATGATAATACGGTCAGCGTTAGCCGTTGTGCTAGGAAAAAACAGAAACAGTACATTGTGTTCGTAATCCAGTCTCTGGTCCAAGATGAAAAAATGCAAAAAGAGTGTCATGAAGAATATAATCGTATTTTATAATCTAAACACGTTTTGTGAGCTATGCCGGATTTAGAGTGTTCTGTGAAAGTGAAACAATCAACGCAAAGTTATAACGAGTAGAAACCTGCTGCCAGAATACTCGGGCGGAAAGAGAACTCCAAAGATTAAATTATGATAAACAGTGTTTACTTTTTGAGTTTATCGAGCAATTTGAATCGCCTTTTCCGAAATTGGATCATTGTATTGTACTTTCTGCAAGGGTTTCCGTCGCTGCATACTGGTAAGTAACAAACAGTTTCACTTCAAACTTTCAAACTTGTCTTATGTTTTATGGAGGATTGAGAATGATGTATGGCTCTTATGATTTCGATTATGTTTATTTTTGCTTGGGGTTTTCTGTAGAAGTTGAATCATATCAAGATGACTGAAAAAAGGGTAGTATCAAGTTGAATATATATAGACGATCTAATGTGTCAAGCTCTTGATGCAGCCTCGTTAGATATTTCTATAGGTTACTCTGAAGTTTTGTGTCCATAAAATTACCATTCATGTTTATTTTTCGCAATCACAATCCGAGGTGCAGAGTCGATTGTCGATTCAGTTCTATGTACCGAATGTCTGATCATAGTTCATTATTCGTTTTGGTTTCTATATTATTTGTAACGTGTATTTTTTATCACGAAGAACAGATGTCGTTTTGAGCCTCCCCTTACATGGACAATAGATGCTTAGATATGATGTACCTTGCCCCCTTCCCAGTTAGCATACAAGCAAGTCCTCATAACCAGGAGGAGCAAAAGTGGTTCAGTTGTATTAAAGGGTGATACGGTCAAAATTTGGTCAAGGGAAAACGCGTGTAAATCGGTGAAATCGTTTATTTAAAAAATCAAATTAAATTTCTTTTTCAAGTTCAATTAGTATAAAATTCAGGAAAAATATTCAGTTAGGCTTCCGCTTTTCCAAATCCGAATTGCCGGGCCTTACGCTTGACCCCTGCCATCAGATTTTGTACAGCCACCTTGTCCACCTTCTTCGCCGCAGAAAGCCAGTTTGCCTTGAACTGCTGCTCGTCCTTAGCAGTTTTTTGGTCTTCTTTAGGTTCCGCTTGACAATAGCCCAGTATTTCTCAATAGGGCGGAGCTCTGGCGTGTTGGGAGGGTTCTTGTCCTTGGGAACCACCTGCACGTTGTTGGCGGCGTACCACTCCATGGCCTTTTTACCGTAATGGCAAGATGCCAAATCCGGCAAAAACAGTACGGAACAACCGTGTTTCTTAAGGAAAGGCAGCAGACGTTTATTCAAACACTCTTTCACGTAAATTTCTTGGTTGACAGTCCCGGAAGCTATGAAAATGCTGCTTTTCAAGCCACAGGTACAGATGGCTTGCCAAACCAGATATTTCTTTGCGAACTTTGACAGTTTCGTGTGCTTGAAAATATCTGCTACCTTTCCCCTTCCTTTTGCCGTATAAAACTCCTGTCCCGGAAGCTGCTTGTAGTCGGCTTTGACGTAGGTTTCGTCGTCCATTACCACGCAGTCAAACTTCGTCAGCATCGTCGTGTACAGCCTCCGGGATCGCGCTTTGGCCGTCGTATTTTGTTTATCATCGCGCTTTGGAGTCACTACCTTCTTGTAAGTCGATAGTCCGGCTCGTTTTTTGGCTCGATGCACGGTTGTAGACGATACACCCAGCTTATTTGCGGCATCTCGGAAAGATAGGTTAGGGTTTCGCTTGAAACTACCGGCAACTCTCTTTGTCGTCTCAGCGGCTTCCGGTTTTCGATTTCCCCCCGATTCAGACTTCCTGGCTGTCGAAAAACGTTCCCCAAACACTTTAATTACATTTGTAACGGTTGATTTGGCAACTTTTAGCGATTTTGCCAACTTTGCGTGCGAGTAGCTCGGATTTTCGCGATGCGCGAGCAAAATTTTGATACGCTGCTCTTCTTGCTTGGACGGCATTTTGACAACTGAAGAGTGAATTCCAAAATCAATATAGGAGCAACATTCTACACACACACACCTTCAAAATGAGGGGTGTTCAGGTTTTTTAAATGCAAAATTGAAAGAAATACGTCAAGTTGATATTGACCAAATTTTGACCGTATTGCCCTTTAGTGCAATGCAAAATACAGTCATTTTGTTCGTGACATGTAAACATGTTTGTAAACAATTCATATAAGTTGTTTTTCAAAGGTTTGGATCAAAAAATGTCTTCTTGTGCAGAGAAAGAAAAAGAAAGAAAGGACTTTTGCGTCACCATCCGAAATTATGGGTTGTTTGCATATTTTTCGTTACTAATATTGCACAGTTCACACCAAATCGAACCGCACAGTTTGAAAGTGTGACACTTGCAAAGTGCGATCAAAAGTGCAACCCTTTTGGTTTGACAGATTTTTGACATGCAGATATGTCAAAGGAGAGCAACTCGTCATTATCGGTTATTTTGATTAGCTTCACTTATTGTCAGGGCTGCCAGTTACACGGGGTTTTAAATTGATATCATGTAACAAGTTTTTTATTTTTTTATTTCATAAAAATGTTTATGGCAACCGTGTTTACACAGGAAAAAAGTGTGATCGACAAAGTGCACCGAAAATCCAACTTTCAAAGCAACAAGCAATACTGACAAACACTTTTCTCTGCGACACTTGTATACATCTCATTGGCTATCATCGGTTATTACCCAGTCTTTCCAACGAGACTGGGTCAATAAGTCTGTGCATTTTTTAAGTTCTCGCCTTTTAAATGAAAGGAAAGCACTGCTCCTACGAAAAGGCAACTGTAAGTGTACAGTTTACTTTCTTGTCAAAATTCGAATGCTGCGTCAATAAGTTTGTGTTTGACATTCATTGATAGCAGCCTTCCGCGTGTTTTTTTTTTAAGGAAAAAAAGTGTATTTCGCAGGCCAATTGAGCATTAATGTTTGCGGAAAAAAAACATCACTCAAACCAAGGCTAAGCTTAATAACTAGTTAGCACTAACAAATTCAATGGTAAAGAAGTGGTTTGCTGAATTTTATCGTCCCCGCACAAGCACGGAAGAACTAGAATGTTCTGAATGTCTAGTTGAGGATTTTACATCCAAACAATTGAAAAAACTGCACGATATGGCGATGATCGTTCGGAGATTGAATGTGAGAGAGATTTTGAAAACCATAGGTGTCTCACATGACTAAATGATTTAAATTTTGAATGGTTTTTTGGGTGTGGGAAAGCTTTCCGCAAGATGGGTGCGGTGATGGGTGATTGAGCTCCAAGAGCTGTTTACTGATTGTGACATTTGGAATTACAAATCTTTTCGATTGAACACATTTCGTGATGCCCTACCAATTGGGCTCACAAGAAGACAATGTTAACCTCCTACCACGAGGTCAGATCTACTGTGATTAAATCGACGTAGTAGACAAATTCGTGTATCTGGGCTCATTGGTGACCGCCGATAACGACACCAGCAGAAGCGCATTATGGCTGACAATCGTGCCTATTTTGGACTCCGAAAGATGCTAAGATCGAAGAAACTTCGCCTAACTTCAAAGTTGACCATTAATTAGACCGGTAATTCTCTACGGCCTCGAACATGGACATTGCTATTGGTGGACCAACGCGCCCTTGTTATCTTTAAACGGAAGGTGTTGCGTGCGATCTACGGGGGACTGCAGATGGAAGACGGAACGTGGAGAAAGCGAATGAACCACGAATTGCTTCAGTTGCTACGAGGACCTCCCATCGTACACATCGTTAAATCGGTCGACTGCGATTGGCTGGGCATGTTGTTAGAATATCGGACGACAGCTTAGTTAAACCGATTCTCGAAAACGAACCGACGGGCATATTGATCAAGTAGAAGAGGCGCGCAACGAGCAAGATGGATCGATCAAGTAGAAGGCGACCTACTCCTACCTACCTACACATACCACGAGGCTGTCTAGGTACAGCCATGGATCGAATACAATGGAGACCACTTCTGTGTACAGTAGAGGCCACATCGGTTTTGGTCTGATTGGTAAGGTAAGTGACCAATTGGTCATCGCCCTTTGTACTTACCAAGATTTTAGTTTCATTTTTATGGCGCAGTATGATGTATCGCAGAATGGTTCTGGGTCAATAAACTATGAATTTGAACCTTGTTTAGCAAGTTCATCAGCCCTTTCATTGCATTTAACGCCACAGTGTCCCGGAATCAAGAATAAATTTACGGAGTTTTCTTGGCACAATGGTTCATTTTTGTTCCAATTTATGAACCATCGCTAAAGAATTTTAGGAAAGCGAGACGAACGTGACAAACAGTGGGACCTCCCACTTCCCAAACTATACGTGACATCTCACATATGTTGTAAGGGATGTCATAGCTTCCACAGGTCTCATCCAGCTCCATTTATAATCATCACTGGTCCATTTTGAAAATTTTGTGAAATACTCAAGTGATCGGCTTAGTCTCCTGACTTGAAAGATTTCAACCATGTGAGTTTTAGCATGCTTTTTCCGCTTCTGATTGTCCGTATCCGTAAAAAAGCAGTAGATTAAGAATGGCATTTAACGGTTTTGATGGAATGCTGCGCATCGCTCCTGTTATAGCAATGGATACTAGCCTTGAAGTTTTGTCAGCTTTTTATTTGCAGTAGCCTCTTTTTTTTTGAGCAGCACAAAAGCGCAGCAAGCGTTTGTTTTGGACAAATTACCGATGTTTAATTCCACATTATCATTTTTTGTCCTAAGCCCCATTTCTCCCAATTATTTTTGAGCATATCCACACAGAAAAAAATATTGAACTTTAACAGGTGCGTAAGATTTTCCCTCGTTTAATTCGAAACCAAAGACAGGTAAACAACGAAATTGTTTGCTATATTTCATGCACCATAAATCAAAGGTTATAATCTTTCATGCAACAAGCTATTCGGCTTATATCTACATGTAATATCCCATTATTTTCTGCTAAATATTGCATCCTTTCTTCTTCTACTGTTTTATTTAGCATTTCAAGCTTATTGCTTCCAAATTTGCTTATTTCTTGCTCTCAACTTAGTGTTCTAAGTGCCCTTTCACAGATATTAATTGAGAGCTTTCGATGCCAGGTACCATTTTTGCATTAGTATTATTGTGTGGCAAGTACAATCATACCCTAAGCCCTATTGATTTATTTGATCTAATAATACATTCAGTGGTTGGTCAATAGCGTTTGGCCTTATGCTATTCTATCTTATGGCATTCGGGCAAATTACCCTTAACCACTTCAATATATTCTTTGGAATACCTTGCGATACCTTCGTTCGAAGCCACAATACAGTCATGCTATCTATAATGGTACGTATGAGGCAATGAAACGGTCCTTTGGTAGATCTGAAGCATCCGTAGAAGATGACACTATTCGGAAATTATAATAGAACTCTGCTATTTTACCTAAATAACTAGAAACAATTATTAAGTGGAAAATTTAGATTATTACGAAGTCAACCATCAAAAATCACCAGAACATTTTTGAAAGTGGCCAATTCACGAAAATGATCTGAAAACCCTACGATGTTTTTTCAAAGCAATTTTAAATTTTGATCTATGAATGAAGTATATACTGCAATATTGACACTGGTTTGAGTATCTAATAGATGATCTCCGGAAAATCTATAACCAAAGGGTCGGCATGAAACGCGGACTTAGCCACCTAGGCATATGACCTTCGAGCATTTTAAGAACTTTTTGGCATATGGGTAAGATACACCTAAGCCGGTCCTCAACTTTAAGACAGCAGCTTCCCTTGCGCTAATGAGTCATTTACGGCTGGCCGGCTGTTGATTGCCACGCCAGTTGGAGCAATAGACTTTTGCTCCACACTTAGCGGCAATCTCAAGCTCCGCAGACCCGGCATCGGGGTTTACTCTTACCACAAGCTTTACTGTGCCAAAACCCATGGCAGTTGTAGCACTGCAAGGATAGTACATAGTAAGCTCGGGTTTTAAATTCTCAAGAGCCCAAACTTCACGTTTTCAGAGAAGCTCGAGCCCTCGACGGTCAACACCTCGGAGGATGTGTTAACCTTTTTATTACCGATTCGTTTACAGATCCTATGTACATCTAACACACCTAGTGCAGAAAAATGATGCAAAAGATCCTGATCACGCACGTTGATGATGTCCATGCTGGACACCACACAACGTACTTGGTTAAGAGTTGAATGCGAATCAATTTAATCTTACGATGACTAGTTTCGAGATCCGCTTTAGCTTCACAGCATTCAAAGGATCGCTGACCTCGAACACGTACCTATTTCCAACTTTCTCGATGTGCGCATCAACAGCATGCCCAACAGAACCTTGGACAGTTGATGCCACATCGATGTGGTGCCTTTGTCCCCTTTGACACGTTACATGTTATTCACAGCATTTAAAATTAACAGAACAGTTCCAAACCAGTTTTTCATTATATGTATCTTACAAAAGGTACAGAAGCTGAACCTTGCAAATCTGATGGATAAAGAAATCTACTCGCAAAAAGAACAAGAAGCTTAGAAATTGAAGATATAAAATTATATTTAGAATATACAATGGCTAGTTATGAATAGTTCAGACAATTTTTTAAAAGAACACTTTACTAACAGTTAACTGGAATTCTTTCAAATACGCAATAGATTCAAACCCTGCCAATATACATATAATCATTGACCTAGAGAGAGTAATCAACACTCACAACCTTCACACATCACAATTACAAGAAATCAAAAGGGAAACAACCAACAATCTCCAAAACACAAACTTGACACAGAACCGATACAAAATACTTCAAAAGCTTTACAAAAAATCAACTGTTGGATCGCCAACCCAAAAGATAGGTTAATGGTTAGTTAACGGATTTAAAAACATGCCAAAATGATTACCCAATAGATCAACCAAAACTCACAACACTTCTCAGAGCTCATCCCTAACATAGTTGTAAAATAAGATGAAGTATTAGTTTCTTTTGACGATAAAGCTTTATTTCCGGATAAAGATAACATGAGCTTTTTAGAAAACTTATTACTCACTCAAAACGACAGAATTGGAGCGATGAGAAATAGAACTTCTCATATGAACACTCATCTGCCTTCCGGAAACTTCAGGAGCCTTGTTCCGTATATGTTGCTGAGCTGGCAGCAATCAATTTCGCATTAGGGATAATTTCCGGCATGCCCATAGACCATTATTTAATCTTCTCAGATAGTCTCAGTTCTATTGAGGCCCTGCAGTCGATGAAAACAGTGAGGCACTCATCTTACTTCCTTGCACAAATAAGGGAGCATATGTGTGTGTTGGTCAAAAGATCATTTAAGAATACCTTTGTATGGGTCCCCTCACATTGCTCAATTCCAGGCAATGAGATGGTGAACTCTCTAGCAAAGGTGGGCGCACAAGAAGGCGAGAGTTTTGAAAGAAGAATTTCACATGATGAATTTTTCCCATTAGTACGTCAGAGTTCTCTTCAAAGTTGGCAAAATGATTGGACAAATACTTCGCTTGGGCGGTGGTTACATTCCATTATTCCAAATGTTTCATCGAGATCGTGGTTCAAAGGTCTGGATGTAAGTCGCGGCTTCATTCGTGTGATGTCAAGACTTATGTCCAACCACGCACATCTCTACAGAATTAACCTCGTCGATAGCAATTTATGTAGGTGCGGAACCGGTTATGATGACATCGCTCACGCAGTTTGGCATTGCCCGGATAACGATGCCTCCAGGACACAACTATTGGATACCCTAGTGGCCCGAGGTAGACAACCCTTCCGAGAGGTAAGAGATGTGTTGGGAATGCGTGATCTTCCCTACATGCAAGCGATTTATGATTTCCTTTGTTTGTCTGGTCTAAGAGTGTAACGTCATCACCCCCCTTCCTTCCACTCTAGTGAATTCCCTGCCATTGTGTCCCAGTTATTTGATCCTTTTGTTTCCGTGCTACTTGTACCTGCCCAGCAAGCCGTGGTCACCCATCCGCGGCTTAGTTCCTGAAAGGGACTACAGGGATCGAGGATTTGGTAGATGTCGCAACCAAAAGCAGCAAATAATAGCTTAAATAAGTTACCTACCCAGCCCTTTCTAAACGATAATGTGATCCATTAACCTCGAGCTAGCCACGAGTAACTGGCATCCCACTTTTACTAATATCTAAAAGTAAAATTTTATGTACAACAATATTGAATATCGGCTCCGTAAAGTGTTACACACTCCTGAGCCTGACAAATAAACGAACTGACTAAAAAAAAAAAACTTCTCATAATGTAGTACAAGTCAGATTTTTTTTATGTTACTGTGTTCCTATAATGTAGTATAAAAAGTAAACACTGTAGTTTTTGTTGGTTCTTTTTTTTTGTAACGCGGAACACACGCCTAAAATCTGCAAATAAAAAGACAATGGATATATTCCAAGAACACCACAATAAAATTGTTAGAACGCGTTTTTCAACTCTGTCAAATTTATGAATCCGAGAGAAACAAGCAGATTACCAAAAACCTCGTGAAAAGCCAAAATAAGCGTCAAAAATGCATCAACCGCGTAAAAACTAACGGCAGTGTATATCAAATTAATTCGTTGGCAAACCTGTACACGTAATCGTCTGGGGGCTGCTTTGCCAAATCTCTGCGTCGAAAGCACGGCCAAGAAACAGATCTTATATTCTGGCTACATAATTAATGGAGTAGGCTTCCATACATTCTGGCCTGAAGATGATCTTCGTTTTGCATAAGCGCTTTTTTGCTCTGCCACTTTGCGATTTCGCTGGTGTACGACATGCACGTTCCTAAACGTGATCTAATTTCGAGTGATTCCTCAACATGATGGTGTTTCAATGGCATTTTCTCATGATGTCAGAGCGCAGACCCTTCCCAATGAACAAAGGTCATCATCATACACAATGTTCGCTATTTCATCAAACATTCTTACTTGGCACTTGCGGCGGAGACTGTCTTGTCGCACAGTTCTCTTTTTTTTAAAGCAAAACACCAGCCGAAAGACATTTGCATTTGATTGCGCCTGTTTTACGTTACGCTTCGTGTAATAATAATTCGCTTAAAATATTCAGTACAGCACGCTCCTACTACGACTAAAATTCCAATTACCGAATGAACGCCTAACGTCCTTGAGTGAAATGGCAAACGATGTTCTCAGGTACTTTCGGAAACAACCGTTTTTGTTTCCAGCAAAATAAAAATCAATCTCGAAAAAACTTTGTATATTTTTCTTCTGATTCGGAGTGTGCAAAACGACAATTTTATTCGAACCAAAAATCATTATATCCGTAAATCAAATGTGTGAGTGGAAACTGTTGGAAATAGCTTTTTAAAATAATAACGACATGAATCCATTTTGAGAGGGGAAACAGGCTATTATGCACCTCTGCGGTTAATGGCGGTTCTTAATGCGTTCCTGTAACTAAGTACTGAGCAAGAAAATGGACTTTATGAACTTATGAATTAACATTCCTCTAACTTTGGAACAGTGATTGCATTTTTCTACAATTGTGCGTTTTAATCCATCCCACTCTACCACAATGCGATCAGGCGCCAAAGTTATGTTGAAATGGTGCAATTGACGGTCGCTTTAAGCTATCTCTCTCCTCTCTCTTTTCTCGCAGGATTGAAACAAAACGCATACTTGAAGGCAACATTTATGCATGATGGTATAAATTTACGACGGTGTGTGAGAATCATATTCATTTATTAAATTATTGAGATGGCTCTCATTAATTACTTTTTGACAGATTACTGTGCGAAATTACGTCACCACCAGTCCCGGCTTACAATTGAACGCATGCTACCGTGAATAAAAGTAGGTAGAACTAGTGGTGCGCAATGTTATCGATGAATGAAGCAGGAAGTGATGTAACATGACGTGTGAAAACATTTTGTACTATAGGTTTGAAATAGCACGTTGGTAAATCATAAATTAATAACAAGCAAAAGTTTATTGTGTAATTGACCAGATTAATAAGCGACATTGGCTCTTGATTGTAATTCAGCAGCTATAATATAAATTTCTGATCAGTTTTTTTTATTAATGCAGTATTGCGACTCTATCCCGCTACCAAAAACGTCACTACCACCAACGCCATTATCCCAAATGCGACGCTACCCCGAAAGGGCATTATTCCGAACGCCACTACTACTCATGAGTAATTTCCCAAAAAAGTCTTATTGCTTAACATTATTGCTCTCTCTTCCTCTTCTCCTTCTGGGGCCAAGGTGAAAAGATTATTTCGGGAGGCATTTGTGCTCATGCACTTCTCTTCCAATCTCAGCTTGAGTTGCCAATCACCATTTTGCTACTAAAGGCCGTTATATCATAGACTAACTCTAAGACCAGTAGGTCCCATACAAAAAGGATTTTTATCTTGGCTCAGTCAGTACTAGAACATCGGTTTTAAGCTCGGTCCCAAGCTTTATAATGCGCCCCTAATAATGAACTCACATGAACACACTCTCAAATATTCTGTCAAAATAACACAGCAAATCAAAACAAAGGCGCAAATATGTATAACAAGGTGCTGGCTTCAAGGTGTAATACGGACCAAGGGGTTCTACAACAGTGAACCAATTTCAAATCGCTAGTTGCATATTGATTGTTGGTTATATTATGTAGCTTACGGCCATGAAGTCCTTCACAGCCATCCTCGTGGAACACTCCCACCTCTTTCTGGAGGTTTGTTAAAAGCAGAAAAAACTCACAGTAGATCCCACCGTAGATGCCTTTCGAAGGTTCAGTCGAACTTTTCGCTGATTTATTCAAATCTGTCTACAATGATGACTCTCTGCCGAGTTTCCGGAGTTGTTAAAGTTATTCCATAGACTAACTCTAAGACCAGTAGGTCCCATACAAATACGATTTTTTTCTTTGCTCAGTCAGTACTAGCACATCGGTCCCAAGCTCGGTCCCAAGCTCAATAATGCGCCCCTAATAATGAACTCGCATGAACACACTCTCAAATATTCTGTCAAAATAACACAGCAAATCAAAACAAAGGCGCAAATATGTACAGCAAGGTGCTGTCTTCAAGGTGTACTTCGAGCCAAGGGGTTCTACAACAGTGAACCAATTTCAAATCGCTAGTTGCATATTGATTGTTGGTTATTCTGTTTCCAGCTTTTCCTGAGCTAGTACACCTCAGAATTGAAGCAGATATTACGCAGACATCCTTAGATAGTCAAAACAGATCAGGAATTGAAAAAAGCATGGATAAATATATGTACTGATACTTTTCGCCTCTAACATTGATGATGATGATGATGATGAAATACTACCATCTATTGTAGCAAGGAAACTTTCCATAGCAGTGGAATAATCTGAAAAACGATTTGTTCAGGATTCTATTGTTGTTTGTGATCATCTTGTATGAAGGGCCAAAAACGTTTGGACGGGCCCGTAAGCAGCGACACTTATGCAAAATCCGCGAATATAGGGAAGAGAATCTCCTTGAAAAGGAAGTCCACACCCACAGCACTAGAATCGAGCCCTCGATTGTCAGAATAAACCCAAAAATCGTCAAAAATCGCACCCTCGTTCCGCGAAATTTGAACAATATGGAGGAGGCAGTCCTTATCCAAATCGTTTCACTTAAGAGCCGTGATGGTCCCTCCCTTTTCTCGTCATATATTATGTCATGGATATTTAGTATATTTTATAGTGGTCATATGATTTCTTACCTTGTGGTAGAAAATTTGGCTGAGAGTAAAATTGGTTAGGGTTACTGTTCTTTCCTTATTGTTCTGTGTCATCTAGGTGTTTCTGCTTTTTAAGCGTTGACTTTAGGCAAAGGTCTATGTTGCCGGAGTCGGTGGTGTAGTGGTAAGCGTTACTGGCACCCCAGTGGGTCTGGGTTCAATCCCAGTCGACGTCGGTGGTTTTTCTGAGGCGAAAAAATCTTGGTCACGTCTTCCTTCGGAAGGGAAGTAAAGCCGTTGGTCCCGGTTCATAGTCATGAGTCGTTAGGTAGGGTCCAGGTCTTGGAGTCGTCTCCCTGACGTCGGTGATTGTCACCATGTGAGGAAATAGGCCGACGGAAAATAAATAAGTAAAAAAAAGGTCTATGTTGGTCTATGGCCTATGCACGATGTCATATGGTTTTGCTCGTGGTCATAGGATAGGGAAGCGAACAGGAGAAAGAAGCGAACGCATTAGTTATTGGTAACATGCTATGCGCAAATGAGATCATCAGTGATATTCTCACAACGGCCGTTCAGGGTGGTTCGACGGATGCAGACCATTCCCAATTAGTTTCCACTGGTTTACTCCATTCCATCACGTGTATTTATAGAAAACAAGAAACGTGTTACATTTGAGAATATCAGGACGATCTTTATAATTTTCCTTAACGAAAAATTCCTAGACCAGACCGGGAATTGAACCCAGACACTTCCAGAATGGTGTTGCTTTGTAGCTGCGCCTTTACAGACTGAGCAAAGGGAGGGCCATATAACTAGTAGTGGTTGTGAATAAGTCTATTCATCATGTGTATGAAATCACGGCTTATGTGCAGGTCCTTGTACTACGCCCTCGATGGTGCAACAAGAATGATGGAATGCAAAAGCCATTGTAGGTTTTCGTTGTCCTAATCGGGTTGCCTACTCGAAAGTGTACTTAAAATGGTAACATTTGTCTTTCATACAAATGGCCTTCCTGTGCACCCACCTTTACGGATGTGTTCACTTTCTCATTGTCTGGTATTAAGCAATGTGATGGGACCCATACAAAGGCGACGAAATATGATCTTTCAACCAGTACACCTACCTGTTTCCTTAGCTTTGAAAAGAAATAAGATATATGTGATCTAAGTTTTACAACCGAAGAGCCTCAATCGACCTGAGGCTGTACGAAAAGATGATGTAATCACACACCATTACAGCTTCTGCTTCAGTTAGAGGTGAAAATCATCTCCAATGCGAAGGTGATTGCTGCCAGCTCAGCAGTATAAACAGAACAAGGTTTTTGTGGTTTGTAGATGGCGCTAGAGTTTTCATTGAATACACCGAAGCCAGTGGATCCATTGAGGTGAGACTCATAAGTGAAAACCCTTCTACGGAATTGACGTGTTGGCAATTTTTAGTAAAAATACGCGGAATTATAACAGAACGAAGTTATTCCGGAATTCCATGTGATGTTTGTTTCTTGCAAAGATCATAATGAAATGAGTAACTGCTATAGGCGAAGAAAGCACGGTCTAAAGTATAGCATGGAAGAAACATATTCGACGATATGTAGTGGTTGTAAGTTCTTATAAATCGAGATTACGGGGATTGAGGGGTTCAGCCCTTACATGTCTGTAAAATTTAAATTATTTTCTGACCGAGAGCTTCCAGAACCGATTCTGGGCTGCCAAAACTACCAGACTCATGTTATGCATTGAATGCATACAGCCAAGAGCAATATGCAGACAACGATATTGAATTCGTTCCCATTTTACAAGGTGACTACTCCTTGCTGAGAGAAATCAGAAAGAGTCATACACTAGAACAAAGAGACTAGTTGTTTTGTAGAGATTTATAACCTCACCATGTGCCGCAAATTGAAAGAAGAATGTTTATCCTCTTTTAAAATTTTTGCTTCAAATGCGTAATGGGGGCATTCCAAAATGCACTTTGAATCAAACCAAATCAGATCAAACCAAAGTATTAGAAAGACAACGATTGAGTAATGTTCCTGACTAAAATATTAAGCTGCAGTTGGGCTAGGTACCGCTTTCGAGCAAACACTACCAGTTCAGATATCTGCGACGAGAATTCGATCTCTAGATTCCTAGCCTAAAAACATAAATTATCTAGGAAATTTTCCAATGGTCCTTGCAAGTTGACGACATGCGAGCCTGTCGTCAGCAAGTTGTCTTAGCATGCATTGTTCTGCCAAACGATTGT
This sequence comes from Aedes japonicus, assembly GCA_034211315.2. Lineage (NCBI taxonomy): Eukaryota > Metazoa > Arthropoda > Insecta > Diptera > Culicidae > Aedes > Aedes japonicus. The sequence goes on along the minus strand of JASCZW010005475.1, from coordinate 162,604 downwards.
CCATATATTTGATGTAAAAGCTTTAAAGAAAGGGGCTGACGCATGAGCCTTCAGGCAGACCCATGTAACTAATTCTGGAAGTTGTCAGTTGCCCAAGTTCATTTGTTTTTCTGACTGAAAATTGCACAAAAAACTATTTAAAACTTTGGGAAGTCCACTTCTGTCCAGTTGAATATCTGTGGAAAACGGGACTAGATAATTATTTGTTTCTTTGCTCTTACGGACTGTGTATTTGATAGCCAAATATTCGATTCGACCCAGTGATCGAGCCTTCGGAGCATACATTTTCTCCAAAAATTTCCCTATTGCCGAAAGCAAATCAATGAAAGATGAAGGATGAGCTATAGAGACTTGCAGCATTGTGAACGGTCTGTCCAGAGAGCCGCCGCTTGGTGACCTTTCACGCGAAATTGAAACTAAATTCCAGGAGGTTCTGCGCTCATGTACCACTGATGGCTTGTGATAGTTATTCTAGCGATATATTGTGTGCACTTGGGTGATCTCAGACGTTGCGAATCAAAACAAACCCATAAAAGGAGAGAGTTCCTCTCCCATGTGCGCATCAAAACAGAGTGTTCACAATATATCGCTAGAATTAATATCACAAGCCATCAGCGCTTTCCATACGTCATCTCTTGCCTGTTGAGGTGGCGGACTTGTCCGTGCCACGACCTACCCCGCAGTGGGATGTTAGGCAAAGCATGACGTACATGGTTCGAGTACCACTGGATACATGCCCTTTTCGGTCAACTTTTCCAACATCTGTTCAATTTCCTACTTGCAGTACACTGACGGAACTTTCAACAATTTCTCTTCATATCTATCATTCTAGCAAAAAACATTAATGTGCACTCTTGGTGCCTCATGGTGATGAGCGAACATACCCTTCTACATGATACTCGTTACTCCACGCACGGAGAATACATAACATAACAATTAAAGTATGAAAGATGAGTTCATTTTTTTGAGAAAACCGTGTTTCATAAAAATGAAATATATCACAATCGGAGTTGCGAACTAAAAATTTGAGCGAGTCTAGTTTAGGCATCAGGCTACTAGTTCCACAGTAGTACACTGCCTGTAACCGCATATCAGTCCCATATTGAAAAACAGCAAACCGAGAAAACGATCATTCAAGTTGGGAAAGCATTTTTCTTGAATCAGCCTATTTGGCGTACTGTCTTACTTTATATTTTGATGGTTTATATTGAATAGTATGTACTGTTTACTATTCAACAACAAAAAAAGTTGTTTTGAGGAAAAACACACATTGGGACAGGATATGCAGTTACTTTGTCTATCAAGCATAAATGTAACCGCATACCAGTCCCATTCTGTTTTTTCATCATTATCGCACTGACGCGGCATGCTGTGTCATGGGGTTCGTTAAACATTACGTAAGCTATTTTCGACCACTATAACTCTCTCCTCACCATGTAGGGTAACGGGATGTAATGTAAGCCTAGGTCCTTCATTCGGCCTATGTGGCATAAATCCAGCGATAATCAACAAAATTATGTTGGTATAAGAATGACCAATGTATTCCGAAGCAAATGAGACAACATTAATCAACTTATATTAATGTGGCTCATCTAAACACAAACCGAAGGAACAAAACCATTGTATCATGAATTATAATATTTTCATTATCCATATCATTCATTCAATAAATAAATCATAAATGAACATCACTTAGGTGTTTCGAAGCAGTTTTACTTTGGTTTGATTTGTGAAATTTTGTGTTCAGTTAAGCGAATACAGCTTGCAATACCTTAATTCAAAAAATTAGGTAAAAAACCGTACAAAGACTGCTGGTTGCATGATGGGCTGAGTCAAGGGACATATACCCTAGTACATTCATGAGATATGTTCAACACCCCTCCCTTCCCATGTAACGTGGCCAAAAATGTAGAATTATTAATTTTGAACATAAAATGACGCGAAACCTGCTCCCGTTGAGCGTATTATGTAATATTTGACTGAATCGAACAAGTTAAAAATTGCTGTTCTATGTTTGTGCTTCGCGGAGGTTTTTTTTTTTTTTTTTAGACAGGATGGAAAATCTGCAACCAGACTGAAGAACTCAGGGTGTGGGGATGAGGGTGCCAACTCCTCGACCCACTAAAGACCCACCCGTGCCTTAAGTCCCGGCCCTCCCCGGAACCACCTTTCGGTATTACTTCGGAGAAGGGTCTCTTGTGCTTATTCAGCACCCACTATGTCTTACTACTTAGGGCTTTAGTAGTTAGGTGGTCCCTGCGACCTGCCTTTGGTCGTTTCGCCATTTTTGTTGGAGATCGAGGACGATCTGGGAGGCTGCTACGCATACCGCGTCCCAGACGTTCCGGTCCTGACACATCCTCGGGACCAAATTGTCCGGAGTCGTGTCGTGACCGCTTACGGCAAACATGCCTGATCTCGCGCCGTCGAAGCGAGGATATGCGAAGAACACATGTTCCGCAGTTTCCTCAACTCCCGCGCATTCGCTGCATGCGGAGGACTGGGCATGCCCATATTTGTGCAGGTATTGTCTAAAACAGCCGTGGCCAGACAATATCTGCGTTAAGTGGAAGTTCACCTCCCCGTGTCGCCTACCGACCCACCCGGTTAATTCCGGTATTAGTCGGTGGGGCCACCGACCTTTGGTGGAGTTATTCCATTCCCTTTGCCACTTAACCATGGATACGGCTCTAGTGGTCTTTCGAATATCTCTTGTTCCACGTTGTTCGAAACACTCTTCGTCCTCTTTTATGACCATGCCTATTGGCATCATCCCCGCTAGGACGCAGACCGCGTTGCGTGATACCGTTCGGTAAGCACTAACCACTCTTAGGCACATGAGCCTGTGCGTACTCTCTAGCTTACTTACGCAGCTCTTGGTACTCAAGGCGGTGATCCATGCCGGCCCACCGTACCTAAGTATGGACAGGGCGACGCTGGCCAGGAGTTTACGCTTACTCCCTTGCACCGCCGAGCTATTCGACATCATGCGGGATAATGCCGATATAGCCATTGAGGCTTTCTTGCAAGCGTAATCGACGTGACTGACAAAGAACAGCTTGTCGTCGATCATGACCCCAAGAACCTCTTCGATTCTAATGTGCAGTTACCTGCACTGATCGTCGCATGTTGCTCCGATTTCTTATTGTTCACCACCGTGACCTCAGTCTTATGGTGGGCTAGCTCCAAGTGCCTGGAGCTCATCCATCTCTCCACAATGCCAATGGAGTGTGAGGCCGTTAACTCGACCTCTTCGATGGATTCACCACATATCTCTAGGGTAATGTCGTCTGAGAACCCGAAAATCTTTACCCCGCTCGGGAACTCAAGCCGCAGTACCTCGTCGTACATCGTGTTCCATAGCACCGGATCCAGGATCGAACCTTGTGGGACGCCTGCGGTGATCTGTACACGTTTCTGGCCTGCCTCTGTATTGTATACCAGTACGCGATTCTGGAAGTAGCTTCCGAGAATCTTGTACAGGTACCCAGGAACCTGTATGCGCTGGAGCGAGTCGGCGATAGCCACCCAACTGGCGCTATTGAAGGCGTTTCTCACGTCAAGGGTGACCACTGCACAGTAGCGTACTCCTCGCCTTTTGCGCTGGATTGCCACCTCAGCCGTCTTGGTGACGGACAGGATGGCATCCACCGTTGACTTCCCTTTGCGGAAGCTAAACTGATTATCCGACAGACCGCCTGTACCCTCCGTGTACGTTGTCAGTCTGTTGAGGATTACCCTCTCGAGCACCTTACCCGCTGTATCCAACAGACATATAGGTCTATATGCCGATGGATCTCCTGGTGGCTTCCCTGTCTTTGGTAGCAACACAAGGTTCTGAATTTTCCAGGCGTCCGGGAAGACGCCTTCGTCCAGACACTTTTGCATCACCACCCTGAACATTCCGGGATCCATCAAGATAGCCGTCTTGATGGCCAGGTTCGGGATACCATCAGGTCCCGGCGCATTGTTCACATTTAGCGACTTTGCTATCGCAATGAGTTCTTTATTCGTCACCGTCGCCTCGTCGCCAGCCCCCGTTGTGCCGTTATCAATGATCACGTGGTCACGGGTGTTCGGCGGAGCCGTCCACCCTTCCGTCGCTATGACAGCGTTAAGGTCTGGGATACTGGAACGCTGGTCATGGGACAAATCTACGGCGGCGGGGGGCCATGGACTCGGGTCGTGGCTCGGAAAGAGTCCCCCAACAATCACCTGCAGCAGCTCTGATGAACGCTCGGTTGGAGCCGCCGATCCTCTGGTTTTGGCCATTACTACCCGATAGGCGCCACCCCACGGGTTCGCATTGGCCCTCTGACACAGACCCTCGACGCAGGCTCACTTGCTGGCCTTTATCTCCCTCTTTAGTGCTGCCTTCGCGGCAACTAGCGCCCCTCTACGCTCGATTCTCTCGGCATCTGACCGCGCTCTCTGCACCCTCCGTCTTGCGTGGAGGCATGTTCTTCGGAGGTCGGCGATCGACTCCGTCCACCAGTACACCGGCGATCTTCCATTCCTCGGTTTGACTTCCCTCGGCATGGTCGCATCGCACGCTCGTGTAAGTGTCATAACGAGTCGTTCGCCGCAAGGTTCCTGGGTTTCGCGTAAATTTAGTTCCCTCTTAAGCGCCTCTTTAAAGGTCTCTACATCAGAGTAGGGCGTCCTCCATCTGCGGACGAATGGAGTGGATGCTCCTCCTTCTGCACGCTGCCTTGTATTGTGGACGATACAATATCGAACCGCCAAGTGGTCGCTATGGGTGTAGCCATCATCCACCCTCCAATTGCTTATCAGCCCAGGACTGCTGAATGTTATATCGATAATCGATTCCGCTCCGTTTCTGTGGTAGGTACTCTTGGTACCCACATTGGCTAGGTCTACGTTGAGCCTAGCCAAGGCCTCCAGAAGTATTTGGCCCCTAGGGTTGGTAAGGCGGCTTCCCCACTCCCAAGCGTTGAAGTCCCCCGCTATTACCAACGGCGTCAGGCCGTTGTCATCCGATCTAGCATATCGGTAAACTGTTCGATCAACCATCTTGGCGGTGCGTAGCAGCTGCAGAAGAACACTCCATTCACTTTTACAACCGCAAAGCCTTCGTTTGTAGTAGACACAACCTCCTGAACCGGGTACTTGCCCGTCGTCCATAATGCCGCCATATTAGCCCTGTCCGCAAACCAGTTCCCGTTGCCGGGTGGGATGCGGTATGGGTCGGAAATAATGGCAATATCCGATGCCGACTCGCTAACTGTATGACACAGCAGTTGCTGGGCGACCTCACAATGGTTCAGGTTTAGTTTGGTTACCTGCATTACTGTTGGCTCTTTGGTATACATTTAGCGGCCGGGCACTTGCCCCCCCCCCATGACGTGCTTATCGTCCGGTTTCCCGGCGCACATCAAGCATTTGGGGGGACCTTTGCAGTCCCGCGCCTTGTGGCTAGTGCTGCCACACCTTCTGCACATGTTGCTACGATCTGGGCCTTTGCATTCCCAGGACATGTGCCCGCTCTCTAGCCATCTGAAACATGCCTTCGGCGGCTGGTGTAGGCTTAGTGGGCATACGGACCATCCCACCTTCACCTTCGCCAGTCGATAATCGCGTCCAACTGCACGGACACCTCCATCACTTTAGGAAGGGTTTCCCGCATCCTTTACATGGCCCGGATGAGTCCTGGCCCATCCATGACCACACCTAGCCTGGTGCCACCTGCCTCCGATGCCGTACCACTACCGCACGTGTCGCTTACACCCGATTCCACCACTCCGCGTGGTGGAGACCTCGCTAGGCCGCCTTTAGCGAACGGATTCGCTTTCTCCTTCTCCTGATTTTTCTTTGTTTCCTCCATGTTGTTGGGTCCCCCCTCAAGCCGCTATCCAAACCCACGTGGAGTAGTCGCTATTGTGATCCCATGGTTGTCTATGCAAGCAGGGAGGCCATGCGAGGGTTGACAAGGCCCTTCATGGGGAACCGTGTTCAGAGCCGGATCAGCGCAAGACAGGTATAGGGTCATCTGAGCCTACTCCCGCCCGACTGGCGAGGTCGAGCGGTGGAGAATGGAACGTACTGGAGGCCTGCCAAGGTTTTAAAAGGACGGAGACGACCTGTGCCGCGGGAACCTCGCCATTTCCTATCGGTGTCACCCGATAGTACTGAGGGAGACGGCACAGGCGCCAACCCGAACACAACGATACCATTAATTATTTCTTTCGCAGCCAGTTGCCATAATTGGGGTTTTACTGGCATCCGCCCCAATGCGTCGTAGGACGCTCCCTCCGTAGTTCGTTTAGCCGTTAAGGGGAGCTTAACGTTTCCAAGGTGCACCGCGGGGAGGCGAACTACCTTCACACCTTCGCGGGGGTTTGACGAAATCAAAATGTCCTAGAGCTAATCAAGAGTTACTTTGGTGATCGAAAGTTCAGTCGATGAAGATTGTGGATTTGTTGAGAAGGCAAGAGTCGGTAAGTCCAAAGTCGTGGGAAATGCAATGATTTTGGTCGAATTTCACTTTTTCATTCCCAGCGTTTTCAACAGCACTCGAAACGTGCTCGACAAAATCAAACTTTGACCTTATATCGACAAATTCGGATATATTATCTTGAAGAAAGGATCCCTGTATCTTCACTACAGTAACTCTGTAAAAGGTGAGGGCTCGGAGTACTGCAAATTTGGCTGACGATTTTGATCTGGAAGTTCAATTGAAAAAGAAGAGCTAACCTCGAGGCATTGACGATGACAGGAAAAACCAATTAAGTTAAAACCATTTACCATTGGTGGAGGAAAAGAAGAAGAAATCTTTAATTGAATTGTCTCAAATTGGACAAACGGGAGACTGATTGGTTGTATGGATTTTTATTCCAATATTATTATTTCTTCCTGTTATGGTTGGCATAATTACCTTTCACTTAATTTACATGTTACATTAACATTATTTACTTCATTAATATTTTTTTTAAATTATGTCTCTAAGAAGGATTAAACATTCGAGATATACAACCATAATTGTAAAAGGTGTTAAATACGCTTATTTTATTGCCACTTTTAGAACGGGACTCATATGCGGGTACTTCAATAATGGGACTAATATGCGGTTACTTTCAAGATGGGACAAACCGACCTGATATTTTTTCACATTTTTTTTAACTAACTGCTCTATTTTTTCATTGCTTTCAAAAATATGATATAAAATAAGGCGATTGCGCAACATAACTCAAAAACGTCAAAAAGTAATATGCGACTGATAAGCGGTTACAGGCAGTACAGTAATCCTATCTCCGACCTGATTCAATGAATTTTCCATCGAAAGATATGATCGGATATGTATTACTTATGGTATGATTCCAATGTCGGAAGCAAGACAGAAACCAAGCTTCGATAACACCTTCATCAGATGAGTCAGAGTTCGATTCTTCCGCTGACAATATCAAAAATTGGATTTCATGTTGAGCGGCTGTTTCAGTCTCAAGCATTTCTGCATAAGTCTGCTTAGAGCGTCCAGTGATGCAACACTGCACTTTATCGGATTGCCTTTGGTACCTTGAGCACTACTGCAAAAATAAAGGATTTTCACCACAACACATACATCACCAAAAAAATTATATCTAGTTAGGTATAATTCAGCGAATCACATAATTCAGGTATCATTTGAAAAGCCAAACGCGATATCATTTATAAGAGGTACCATTTGTAATGATCGAACGTGTTGAATTGTTAGATATAATTCTTCAACTCCAGGTTAGTCTTATTGCCCTAGCAGCACACTTTTTGCAAACCAGTAAAAGTTTCTTCAATGTGACTAAATTAGGTTAAAATCAAGTTTCTGCACCTATTATGACGGTTTGATGTTGCTTGGGTGGTATACTTTTGTTAATTTGCACCCATTTGTTTATCTTCGCTACTTAAGTGACGAAGATTTTCTTATTGTGTCCTAAAAGCTGCAACCTGATAACCTGAATAACATATATTGATTATACCCGGAAGCCAGAGAAAAGGGCTTTCAAAAAAAAAGTTACACGAAGAAGTTGACCAGAACACATGCACCATAAATATATTAAAAATTAATGGGGTTGTGTACAAGACACGACCGGTCGACGTAGACTGCGTTAAACCAAGTGATGCATTATAATGTCAGGGAAATTCTGTGTGGCTATTATTAGCGTTAAAAAGGTTTCAATTATTCGCGCCGGTCACTTACCCTTACCGATAGAAGCAGTTTGTCATAATATCAAGTGTGTGGCTCTTATGGGAAACCTAAAAACCTTAGACCAGCGTTTTGAAGCCAGTATGTAAGAAAATTCTATTGTACGCTCTTGAGATATTATTTGGTGGCCCTGAAAAGGGCCTTTTGGTTTAAATGATGACACGGTCACGGTTGCACGTTTTACGATGGACTATATTAAAGGACTAGAAGATAGTTGAGGATCTTTTAGGGAAAATAAAATTATTAAATCAATGATAGTCTTAGTCATTCTTATAATCATAACCGCTTGACATTACTTAATGTTTATTCGTATGTCATACTGTGCCTGAATGGCCAGCATCTCGGAATTCTCACCATCGCCGGAACCATCAACAATGTTTTGCATCGTTTGGGGGATTTCAGTAACGACAGGCTGCGGAGGAAATTCTATAATACGTACATACAAACATTTATTTTGACTGATGCCTTGTCTCCTTTTCAACATTCACCATTTAAATGCCATACCATTCAGATCATTTGTATACAATCTGAGTTGTAGTATGCCTTTGCATAATTCAACTTCAAAGAATCAAAAATTTGCGATTGATGCTATTTTAGCAATTCTGGATTTCAAGGGTAATAATAAACATTGAAATACTCTAGAATTCAAATTACGATAAAATTCGTTATCAGAAAATATCCGACAGGTTAAGTGATTGTTATGAAAACACAATAATCAATTGCAACATTTTCAGATGTGTAAGCGTCTCATAAAATGTTCAAAGTTCAGGAAGTTTTATCAAACCGAAAATAACAAAAATTATCTCGCAGTTGTTATAAGGTTATATACAAGTATATAGAGTACATGTCCTTTGACTCAGTCGATTATGTAGCGCACGATTACAGTTTTAACTATAACTCACACAATAATTTAGTTAGAAACGATATTCAACTAGTTATACCTTTGCTAAGACATGATTAACAAGGCGTTTGCTGTACTGGACCATGAAAAGTCACCAACAAACATTATTGAGTCGAAAACTTTCGATGGATATGGATATCATTAAGGATACTTATTCGGACGAATTTTAGTAAAGTTTGTTTATTTCGTCGCTCCGGGCATTCGGCTATATTCGGTATACTATACGGAATAAAAAACTTCTTGATAACATCTAAATGACTTTCTCATGTGATCAATCGGCCATTCCATTTCAAAACATTAAAATTCCCACTATATTCATTTAGTTATAAAGGTGTTGGTATGAATAAGCCCATCGAAAAATCGGAACCGCTCACTCTTACTTTTCCATTGAAAACTTTTATATTCTACATTTTACTATGTGATGAATACATTAGGCCAAAGTTTGGAATATAAGGTTAAATGCGTACCTCAAATATGGTTTATGATTTTTTTTGTGAAATTATTATTCATGTTTCTATGTGAATGTCAGGTAAATTAGTGAATCAATTATGGCTAAAACTTACAGGAAATCGAAATATATATATAAATATTAGATCTCGCAGAAGAAAGAGAGTGAGTTTTATAAAACATCATTATTCTTTGCAATGAGTATGGGAAAAAAGGTTGGTTAATATATGATAAATTCTTATGAATATAAAATAAACACCTGATAAAATAATCACACATTAAAACATATTCAGCGCATTAGTTGTATCGATATCATGTGAAGGTTCATATGCAGTAAAAGCATGCTGCGCATGTCATCACCAGAATACAATCAATAATATGTTGAAATGTAATAAGACAGGGAGCCCAATGATGACATGCAATTTGTAAAGTCGAACCTTCTAAAGCGTCCCAACTAGTTGTTGGCAACGCATTACCCTTGCTGCTTTCAATTTCGCCCGATAACTACGAGCTGGCTCGGCATCGGTGCATGGTCGTTTCGGAGGATTTCCCGTATGTTCGCTCTTTAAGCGCTCTCTGAATCTGCGCAAGCGTTCTGGATCAAATCGGTTAGGCATTCTCACTTTCACTATGTTTCTCAAAACGTTTTTCTTCCTAGAGGTAGGACTCTGTCCAACGCGAATCGATAACACAACAGAACAACTGTTTATAACACACTACTAATTGGAATTTACAGAGAATGTTGGTTCGGAATATCATGTTCAACATCGAAAATTGTGTCCGTGATAGGGAATTTATGTGGTTTAAGGTATGCGACGAAGGGAAAACAAGTTTTGCTAATACCACTGGCTGCCAATCGACAATTTGAAACGTAAATCCCAATCAAACAAACTCTCAAGCTGAGAATATTAAATTGACAGTAGCAAAGATGGATTTGTATCTGGTAGCATTTATTGATTTATTGATTCATCGCGGGTTGCGCCAACCAGCCAAAATTTTCCCGACAGCTCGCCCTCCATGCAGGCGTTTTTGCAGTTGCGGCGAACGAATTGGCACCATATTAGGCGCACAAACCCAACGAAATAAAAGTTTAATTCTTTTATAAACAACTTTTTTGATTCAATTGGTTGTCCTCAAAAGGACAGATTATCAATTAATGGATAGCGCAAACCAGCTGGGTGAAATTTTTACCGACGGCACCGAACTTAATTTAAGATTAGTTCATTCTTGAATAAACAACTCTTTTATTTGAATGTATTGTCCTCAAAAGGACAGATTATTTCCACCTACAGCTTACTGCTGCTCGCCCCCAAGGACGCTTTCCCCCAAACAGCAGCGTTTTCGAAGTCGCGGCGAAACAATCGCCACGATGAGGTAAGATGGCAGCTTGCACAAAACCGACGCGATTGTGCGCCCTCATAATCTGCCATTTTGCCTCATCGCGACGATCGCTGTTTGGGAGAGCCTTGGTACTTATTACCATTAGCTGCTACGTGACCACCAGCTGCCTCTGCACCAGCTCCGCTGCCGTACAAATGAAGGCTCCACCAAACTGCAGCAATTTTTTGCCACCGCGGCAGCGAAATCGCGGTGGAAAAATCGCCGCTGTGAGATTACATGGCGGCTTATGGGAGCGCGATTAAAAACGCATCGCGTCGGTTTGTGCGCTCCCATAAGCTGCCATGTAATCTCACAGCGGCGATTTTTCCACCGTGATTTGCTGCCGCGGTGGCAAAAAATTGCTGCAGTTTGGTGGAGCCTTCATTTGTACGGCAGCGGAGCTGGTGCAGAGGCAGCTGATGGTCACGTAGCAGCTGGTGGTGGTAAGTAGCAAGGCTCTCCCAAACAGCGATCGTCGCGATGAGGCAAAATGGCGGATTATGAGGGCGCACAATCGCGTCGGTTTTGTGCATGCCGCCATATTACCTCTTCGTGGCGATTGTTTCGCCGCGACTTCGAAAACGCTGCAGTTTGGTGGAGCCTTGAAGCAGCTCCCTGCGACCAGCTCCCAGCGACCAGCTCCCAGCGACCAGCTCCCTGCGCTCCCTCCGCACAGCTTCAATGCTGCCAAATGACTGAGGCAAAATTTTCCTTAGTGTTCGTTTTATGCCGTTCTCAGCTGCCTGCGAGACGTACATGGAAAGTCGAATGACATGATTGGTTAAAGTCCCTCTCTAACACAGAGAAGAAGAAGATGATGCAACACGTTTCTTGCTTCGATTTGAAATCTGTGATAGGAAATTTGGTAAATTTACTCTGCAAAATGACATTATAAGACATCCCCTTATATTTGTGTTATTTTCAATAGTTTACTATTGATTGAGAAAAATGTTCAACAATTGAATTGGAGCGCGGTAAAATTTCCGACCGATTGAAGAAGAAATCATGTAAATCTATCGTGGATTATTTGAGTTATTCGCGTACAAAACGTACGGTTTTTCGTGACGGTCGCAAAATTTTAGATTTTCATTTGACACTTTACCCTTGCCGTAAGACGTAGTCTACGTCAAAAAAATATATGGACAGAGAACCACTAAAGAAGGGGAAAGTCGATTATTCCCAAAAATGAGAACACGTTGATTATGGACCAGCCCTTAGCTCCCAAAAAGCTAAATACATGTACAGGGGATAGACAAAATGATCGGGACAGGCAAATTTTTGATCAACTTTGCAGTGCTCTAACTTCATGAAATATTATCCGATTTCAATTGCCCTAGAAGCATTCGACGGAGAATTCAATGTTATTTTATGTCTTGGTAAAATTGGCCATGGTCACCGGATACCGGAGTTGTTCCGGGTTTCCGGAGGGGCTATTTTACATGTTGACTTTGCGATGAATTTTCGTACAAGATGACGTTGTCAAACTTTTTTTTTCAGTAAACACTCGAAAAAACAAAACATTTCCCAAGCGAATGAAAGGTCGATCACAGGAATCGGCCTTAAATTGACCGAGATATGGCCATTTCCGTGAAACAGGTTCTGATGAAGGGTCCTGGATGCGGTCAGTTCTTTATTTTACTCAAAACATGCTATGTCACAGCTTTTTTTCTTGTTTTTTTCTTGTGTTTTACCACAAAGCTTATTATAAACGAAAAGTGGATTTTTGGCAATATTGGCCCCTCCCGGAACCACGGGAACGACCCCGGGGGAACCTGTAGTAGGGGCCAATTACGATTTTACTCGAAAGCATTTAGTTTTAGCATCTGTGAACGTATTCGCGCACTCGTCATTAATTTGACTAATCTGCCGCCTAAGATCTCTGTTGGCCCCGACAAAATTTGTACCGTTGTCAGAGAATATTTGTACTGGTGATCCCCTCCGGCGAACGAAACGACGGATTCCCATAATGCACGATTCAGTGGATAAGTCATACGCCAATTCTAAATGAATAGCTCTAACCACTAGACAAGTAAATACGACAACATACCGCTTTTCCTTGCGTCTCCCAACAGCAACTTCCAAAGGGCCCAGATAATCGACCCCCACGTAACTGAACGGTCTTATGTACGGGGTAAGTCGTTGCTCTGGCAACGGTGCCATCCGCGGGAACTGAGGTTTGCACTTTCTTATCTTGCACCGCTGGCACGCCTTCATCACTTTGTCGACCACGGATCGTAAATTTGGAATAAAAAATCGTTGACGCACTTCGTTGACAATTGTTGCTTTATTCGCGTGTGCGTATTTGCAATGATAATAATCTATGAGTCGAAAAGTAACTAGATGTTCCTTTGGGAGGATTATGGGGAATCTCGAATCAAAGTGCGCATAGCCTGCATTCGCCGATCTACCATCTACTCTTACTACCCCAAATTCATCAGCAAATGGGGACAGCTTGTACAGGAGACTGGAACGTTCAATACTAACCAAAGCTTCGGGTGGCACATCGCGATTCTTAAGTAATATCCTTACCTCATCCGGAAAAGACTCCGCCTGCGCGAAGCGCCACAGATATATTTTGGCCTGCGCGAACTCGGTTTGGCGGAGAGGAACAATGACCGCTGGAATCAATCGTTTTAAACACTTAAGTTGGCGTTCAGTCGCTTTGATCGTCTCTATCGGCTGACCTTTTGCTCGTAGTCGACAATTGTTGATGAACCGACCCAACATAACTATTGTTCGTATTAGGATGTTCCATTTTGAAATATTCTTCACATTAATGAGATTCTGTGGAAGTTCATCCTGGATATTTGGCGCCACCCGTTGTTGCTGTGGCCACGAATTTTCTTTTCCATATAAGAATGATGGTCCCTTGAACCACATCCCAGAGGAGTCTGGCTCGGTATGTTTTCCCCATTTCGTCAAGTAATCTGCAACGTTTTCTTTTGAGGGCACCCATCGCCAATCATCCAACTGTGTATGCGAGAGTATTTCTCCAACTCGATGAGCAACGTATTGCTTGTATTTGCGGCTATCTGAGCGGATCCACGACAATACGGTGCTGGAATCAGTCCATAGAAAATTATGGTCGATCGTAATGCTATGATTTTCCATCACAAACTTTTGCATTCTTGCTCCCATCACCGCAGCCTGCAATTCCAGTCTAGGAATGGACCGGTGCTGTAGTGGTGCAACCTTGCTCTTGGCCATTATCAACGAGCAACGAGCGCCATTTTCGTCCACTGCTCTGAAGAATGCTACACAGCCAATTGCAAACTCACTGGCATCGGTGAATATATGCAGTTGCAACGAGCTGAATTCGTTAGGGTTACAACTACCAAAGTAACAGCGAGGGATCCTAAGTCCTTCAATTCCAGGAATGAGTTGAATCCAGCGTTTCCATTTACCGTATTCTTCATCTGGAATGTTCTGATCCCACATAGTGCCACTCCTCCAGAGGTCCTGAATTAGCATTTTCCGTGTATCAAAAACGGTGCCAGCATGCCGATGGGATCAAACAGGTTCATGATGCAACGCGCGACAATGCGTTTCGTAGGACGACGGTTTCCATCTATGTATGATTCTAAGTCCCCATGAAACCGGGTAGAATAGGAAAAACAGTCTGCTTGCGGGTTCCAAACCAGTCCTAAAACTCGTTCCCAGTTTTCTTGAGTGGTGCCTCCTATTACTACCGATTTTTGCTTCTTTATTTCACCTAGCTCACGTAACACGCCTTCATTGTTGCTCACCCAATTTCTCATCTCGAATCCGGCACGGGCATGGATTTCTCGTACCTGCTTCGCTCTCCTCACGGCTTCCTCGATTGTATTGGCGCTATCGACGTAGTCGTCCATATAGGTCTTTTCGACGATTGCAGTTACTGCATCAGGAAACTCCGAGGCATATCCAAGGGCGTTTTGCCGCATTACATATTGGACGGAGCAAGGTGAGCATGTAGCCCCGAAGGTTGCCACATCCATTATATATATATATCCGGGGGCTGGCTGGGATCGAATCTGAAGATAAAGCGCTGAGAATGTTTATCCTTTGAAATTATTCGTACCTGATGGAACATTTCTCTAATGTCGCCCCCAAAAGCAATCGGTCTCTCTCTAAAAACGCAGATGACTGACGGTAGCCCGTTTAACAGGTCTGGGCCTTTTAAAAGTTGAGAATTAAGCGATACACCGTTGACTTGCGCCGCTGCGTCCCACACCAGCCTTTTCTTTTCGGGTTTCCGGGGGTTCGTCACCACGTTGATAGGCAAGTACCATACGCGTTCTGGATCAGCGCATGCCAGCTCATGCTCTGTTGCTCGGTGTGCGTACTGTTTTTCAACGTAGTCTCGAATTTGTTGATGGACATTTGCACGTAGATCAGGATCTTTGGCTAATCGCGTTTCGAGACTTTTCAACCGCTTTACTGCCATGTACCAACTGTTCGGAAAATGTACTTCATCGCTTTTCCACAGGATCCCCGTTTCAAATCTTTTACCCAAACGCCGAGTCGTTCCGTCGAGGATCTGCCGAGCACGTTTATCTTCAAATGATTCGGGCAAAGGGGCGACGCAAACTACCGCATCCTCCAAGACGAATTGTTGACGAATTAGTTCATTCAACTCCGCATCAGTCTTACAATTGCAGTCGTGTACACCGACGAAGTCGCTTTTGTCATTGTCGAGTCCATTTGGACCAAATATTGCCCAACCGAGCGCACTTCTCACCGCCACAGGTTCACCAGGTCGGCCAACTCGAGTTTCAAGCGGTGTAAACAGGCTCAAATTTCGCAAACCTATCAAAATCTTCGGCTCCGCTTCGACGTATGACAGGGCAGGAAGTTCACGCAGGTGTTTGAACCGTTCAGTCATGTTCTCGATTGATAAACTCTGCTTTGGTAGACTAAGCTCAGACACAGTGTGAGCTCCTTTGAGGCTGAACCGTCTCTGATCCCCTCGCGCTGAAATTTCAACGTCTACAATTTTTGATGACTTTTCCGTTCGTGTAACGTTTGAAGTCCAAATCAGTTTCAACGGAACTGTTTCACCGTTCAGTTCGAGCTTTCGTGCCAAACTTGTTTCTATCAATGTTTTCGATGAACCTTCGTCTAAAAAGGCGAACGTGTCAATACTTCGATTTTTGTTATGAAGAGTGACTGGCACGACCTTGAATAGAACGGATTTGGTGACAGGACCATGAGTGTTGCATTCCGCATTTACAGGGTTTTCAGCCGTTCTGTGGAGCAGCGGATGATGACGCTCCCGACAATTTCCAATGTTGCAGCGAATTCTTGACCGACATTTCGAGCTGTGGTTGAACAAGCAAACCGCACAGAGTTTGCTTTTTCCTACTGCCACCATACGAGATTCCAGATTCATTCGTTGGAATTTTTCACAATTTCGTACCCGGTGATCTGTTCTTTTGCAAATAGGGCACGGTTCCCTTGGAGCGGAAAGTTTGTCTACGTCATCGTCGTTGTGAGCATATACATGTCCCTTCTGACCATGTTTCTCTTTCTCATGCTTACTTTTATCCACCTTCGTTTGTGATACAACGGTAACTTCGCTCGCATCAGCTACCAGAACATCCACAAACACCGCAAATTCTTTTAATGTTGGTAAGGCGTTAGTCCGTTTGAATCGTACCCACTCCAATTTGTATGCTGCAGGCAGTTTATCCACTAACTCTTCCATTAGCGTTGGGTTAGCAAGATGACTTTGAAGATCGGCCGCTACCAAGTGGTCACTCAATTGTTGCACCGTCAGTCCGAAAAATAAATCAGAGAATCTAGCCTTTCCGGTTTCGGCGCTTCTAACCGTCGAACTTTGCCCAACAGGGTTTTCACCATCAGCTCGGGACGTCCAAATAATCTTCATAAAGTTTCTATGATCGATGGTACACTATTAGGGAACATGAGCTTCGAAATGACCGCTTCTCTCGCTGGCCCTCGAAGACACTCACGTAAACGGATGATGTTCTCTACATCTGAGAAACCGCAAGCTACGTTTGCTCCTTCATAGCTGCTATAAAATATTGGCCACTCCTCAGGGTCACCGGAAAAGGGTGGTAGTTTCCTTGGCCAAATCTGTCGGGCAGCGATTTGATGCACAGTAGGACCTACCTCGTCCTTGGGACATACCGATAAACAATCCTGGCGGCTAGCTATTTGATTTGAGGCTAACCCCGCCCCGTCGATAGACTGCTGCGCCGGGGATTCGTCGGGAATCACGTCTTCTGGATCGTCGTATGGCAAATGGTCGTTGGGTATCGCCAAACAACGGGAATGGTGCTCCGACTTCCTGGAAGTCAAAAACGATGCCACCGAGTGCTGTCCACTATTCCTTGATTTAGTGGGAATGTTATCAAGCGGTTTATTCTGTTCGCGCTGTTTAGCCAACCAATCTCTTGCTTTCCGCAATCCTTTGCTACTGGTGTAATCGGAAGCTTTCTCCTCTTCTGCTATTTCCTCCAACTCTTGCATTTTCCAAAGTAAATCCTCTTGAATCTTGATTTTTTCCTCCCGTAGAGCTCTCTCTTTATCCTGCATCAGACGATCTCCCTCAAGCCGCTTTTCAGCCTCAGCTAGTTTCATTTCCGCTAAACATTGCTCTGCATTTATCTTTCTTTGTAAAGCAAGAGCCCGACATCGCGATGTCGATGAAACGGATTCAACTGTATTCGCCTTACTTGATTTACACGTAGGTACTTCTGGATTCCTTTTTGGAATCGCTTTAGAAGGAATTGTCAAGGGAACCTTCAGTCGATTTTCGCCAGCGCTCTTCTGCGGTCTGGTTTTCTTCCCTTTCTTGTTGCCGTCGGTTGGAGGTCGACATGTACAGCATATGAACGTCCTGTTTTCCACGCCTGGAGTCTCTCCCACGCACTTCAGATGGTACCAAACCTTACAAGCTTCACACTCTACCATCTGCAGATCGGCGTCATTCGGGTCATCACAGGCACCACAATCGTGACCTTCCTTGGTCGATTCGTGGTGTGACTCAACTGTAGACATCGGTTTTGAGTGGTATTCTTTAAGATTTGTTCGGACAGTCGAAGAATCTTTACAGCCTTTTTGTCGTGCGGAGGCTTAAAGCTAAAAATATAGGGTTTATTAATCTCAATTTGCATGGTTTACTTCTACTTACAATAGTCTTCTCTTACTGTACTGGCCTACTGCGGCACAATTTCAATTGAATATATATCTGTATATCTATAAGGCTTATAATTAGTACAAGGGAACTAATATTTAATTCAGGTTAAGTTTACCTTGTAAGTACTGCTTAAATAAAGGTTTAAAGATTTACATCAAACACCACTATGGTTGGAACTACCGGCTACAGAACAATAGCTCGAATACAAAAGCCTAACATCAGGTTTTATTCCGCTACCTACACTCTGTTTCCGTCACATTGACAATCGATCAGCAACGGCGAGTTCGTTAGCTCTCATTCGACCAGTGTTGCTGGAACAATTGAGAAATGATGAAGTATTCGGTGTTGTTACAGTTGTCATTTTTGTTTTGTTGGCAATGAATCAGGTTTAATTGAAAGTTTCCGCTGTTTAAACCCTTTGTGAGTGACAGCACTCTTCAAAGGCGCACCCCTTTATCAGTCAAAACCGGATTCATTGCAAACAAAACAAACAATAACTCCGATAGTGACCATGCATCAGAACAGGTTGGCAAGTTCCTTCAAGTATTGAAAACGCGTAGGAGGATAGTCAGTAAAAGCTGAAATGATCGCAAAAATTAAAATACATACATCGCTAGTTTCTTTTACATGGTATGTAAAAACGGCAAATTTTCCAAGAAAAAATATAAAAACGCTCTTTGGTGCCGAGACCACGAAAACCTTGTTAAACTAAAAGTTTCCAAGTTTTCATAATCAATGCTGCAGCTAAGGAGCTGTTTTTCTAGGTTTTCTCAACAGTATGTTTAATTGCCTTCCACTTGCGTTTATGGTGAACCACAAGTGGTTCATTTTTTTTTAACAAAGAGCATTTCTGAAATAAAAACATTGTTTTGGACCACCCTAACGCAGAAAGGCCACCTTAATAAAAAAAAATATACAGGTCCAATATTTTTTGATTAAGAACAAAACCACCAATTAATATGAAATTCTGTGAGATCGTATACCCTTTTCCTATGGAATTGCTGTATATATGAATTTTGTAGAAATCGATAACGTTAAACTTTAATCTGTAATAAATTTATATTAAATAACAAAAAATTACTTGGTGCTAATTTTGGCGGATATAACATGACCAAAAATTGTCTAGAGACTAGAAGGATAAAACATTGAGAAATATCTCCGTAGAGATAATAATCTCAAACGATAACATGTAACGCAGACAATGATTGAATTTTAAGAGACACTCATCCCTGTGTGATTGCTAAATTATGCTTCAGCAAATATTTTCTACAAACAATGCATATCGGATAGGCGCCAGTTGCCTTCACTGTTTGAATAATGGTAAAAAATGTAGAGCAGACATGTGGTCAGAAGACTCAGTTCCAGTTCCACTTGACAGATATGCAAATACAAGATGAGCTGTAGTTTTGTTATCACTTGCATATATGAGGGTTGACACCCAGCTTCCAATGTATCCTATCACTCGAAAGCCAACCAACCAATCCTATTGGTTACGATATTTGTACACATACTTTGCATGTGTCAGAGTTGACAGTGAATAAATTATATTCTGTCGGTCGAAGCTGTTTCACCACGTCTGTCTACTTTGGTAATCTGGTCTTGAGGGACTAGAAAGAAACTCAAGAGGAATAGTTCCAGAAGATGTTGAGCAATGAAAACGAAAAGCGGGTGTCATGAAGACGATTATAAGAATGTGTAGTCTACGTGCAGACATGTCACAGTTCAAAGCGTCTCAACTTGCATTCTTCATATTCCTTCCTCATCCGGGAAACAATTTATATTTGTTTTCTATAGGGTTCAACTTGGTCCTTTTCTAGAAAATAGCAGGAAGTCAAGTTGCACTGAAGAATCTTTCACGGGTGCTTCTTTGCAGTGGGGAAAGTATTTTCCTTTTCTCGGAAACCGAGCAGTGTGCGCATGAAAATTAATAGACTAGAAAATAATAAATGGAGCATCTCAAGCGAGACACCACAAACAGCAGGGCACGTATGACTTGTTGGTGTGACTTCTGCTGGGTGCGTGATGAACGACTTGTCGCTCGCATCATTTAACCCAATTCTTCAAATTTCAATTAAGGGTGATGCCTTTTCAAACGCCTAAAATCTTCCAGTCAACACATAAACGTTTCCAACGTATTTTTGTTGCTCCTAATTTAAAATGTTCAAACATTAACGTGATTTACAAGATGAATGAAATTCAAGTAAACGAGTAAAGATTCGGCACGACTATAATACTGGCGTATGTTTGCTTCAATATAAAAAATCGTGTTAGAAGAAGATTGATAATAATTTTTGTTTTAGCTCACAGTGTTTGGCATGCAAGCCCTCCATGGACATCCGTGTGATTTGCGGATTGAAGGTTGTAAGTTAAAAAAAACTGATTATTTAAATCAAAAGTAGCTGATTTGTACTACACTATGTAAAACAAGTGGAATCAAAGTGGATAGAAATGTCCATTTTCTTCTGCATGACTTGCCTGCCGCCAAATTAGTGTTTATTAAGGCACTCCACAACGATAAACGTAGTCTCCAGGACAGTCAAACGAATTTGCCACCTGAAAAGACATTTGACTGTGTCCGTCTGTTTATTTAACGTTAAAACCAGAAGACTTCTCGAGTTCCAATGGTGTTACCTTGAACATAAAACACTTGATGTAGAAGGAAATGTTCGCTCATCACCATGAGGCCCCAAGAGTGAACATGAACAGTAATGTTTGCTAGAAATGATATATATGAAGAGAAAGTGTTGATAGTTTCGTCAGTGTACGGCAGGTTGTGAAAATTGAAATAAAAGTATTGAAAATTGTGCGAAGGGCTTGGATATAAAGGGTGTATTCGATAAAAATGGCACACACATATATACTCATCAAAATTAAACTGATTATCGGATTTTCTTGAAATTTTCAGGGAATGAAGAACTACTAATGAGTTTTGATTTACAACATTTGTTTTATTCAATTTCGTCTCCCATCCCGAATGCCCGCACCTTCCTTTTCACTCCACCCATCAAATTTTGTACAACCGATTTTCCCAGTGTTTTTGTTGTTTTTACCCAAATTTTCTTCAATTCTAGCTCTGTTTTTATAGTTTTGGGATGTTTGCGAAGTTCCGTTTTCATAATTGCCCAGAATTTTTCAATTGGATGAAGTTCCGGTGAATTTGGTGGGTTCATATCCTTTGGCACAAAATTGACTCCGTTGGCTCGGTACCACTCCAATACGTTTCGAGCGTAGTGGCAGGATGCTAGATCAGGCCAAAACAGAGTTGATCCTTTGTGCTTCTTAATAAATGGCAAGAGACGCTTCTTAAGGCACTCTTCCGTGTAAATCGCACCGTTTGTTGTTCCGGAAGTGATGAAGGGAGCACTTATTTCACCACATCCGCAAATCGCCTGCCAGATTAGAAACTTCTTTGCAAATTTCGATAGTTTCTTCTTTCGAACATCCTCCGGAACATCGAAGTTCGACTTGGCAACGAAATATTCTTGCCCAGGAAGTTGACGGAAGTCGGCCTTGACGTATGTTTCGTCATCCATCACGATGCAACCGGATTTGGTGAGCAGCTTCGTGTAAAGTTTCCGGGCGCGGGTTTTCGCAGTGATGTTTTGTTTTTCATTCCGGTTTGGGGCTTTTTGCACTTTGTTAACATGTAACCCAGCACGCTTCATGGTTTTCTGCACAAAACCGACTGACACCTTAGACTTTTTAGCGACATCTCGAATTGACATGTTTGGACGGTTCTTGAATTGTTGTACGACTTTCCTGGCCATTTTACTGTCCATTGGACCACTTTTACGACCACTCCCTTCCTTCCTTTGGACACTCAGACGCTCCTTGAAGGTTCTTATTATACGAGACACAAATGCAACAAAGTATTTGCAATTCCAAGCCTTTTAGCAATCCACCGGTGGGATGCCCCTGGATTTTGATTGTGAGTGCACAAAATTTGCACAAATGACTGGAACTACTGAATGTATAACTATGAAACTTGGCAGATGTAAATAATACACTATGGATAAGATCTACTCAAATTTCTAGGTTTTTTACTCATACGATTCAAAAGTTACAGAAGATTTTCTGTGTGCCATTTTTATCGAATACACCCTTTAACAGTACTCGAACCAAGCACGCATTCCTTTGCCTTACATTCGCAATGCGGGGTAGGTCAAGGCACGATCGAATCCGCCTACTGGACAGACAAAAGAATGCGCACGTGATCGTTCTCACGTACTACAAACAATGTTGTAGCGGTCGTTAGTACACCCTCCGTAATGTTGCCTACATGGGAGAGAAACTCTCTCCTTTTGTACGCAACGTCTGATTTTGACGTAGACTACGTCTTACGGCAAGGGTAGGGTGTCAAATGAAAATCTAAAATTTTGCGACCGTCACGAAAAACCGTACGTTTTGTACGCGAATAACTCCAATAATCCACGATAGATTTACATGATTTCTTCTTCAATCGGTCGGAAATTTTACCGCGCTCCAATTCATTTGTCAAACATTTTTCTTAATCAATAGTAAACTATTGAAAATAACGCAAATATAAGGTGATGTCTTATAATGTCATTTTGCAGAGTAAATTTACCAAATTTCCTATCACAGATTTCAAATCGAAGCAAGGAACGTCTTGCATCATCTTCTTCTTCTTTGTGTTAGAGAGAGACTTTAACCAATCATGTCATTCTTCTCTCCATGTACGTCTCGCAGGCAGCTGAGAACGGCATAAGCGCACACATAGGAAAATTTTGCCTCAGTCGTTTGGCAGCATTGAAGCTGTGCGGAGCTGGTAGCTGGTAGCTGGTCGCAGCTGCTTCATTTGCCGGCAGCGGAGTTGGTCGCAGAGGCAGCTGGTGGTCGCGTAGCAGCTAATGGTAATAAGTACCAAGGCTCTCCCAAACAGCGATCGTCGCGATGAGGTAAAATGGCGGATTATGGGGACGCACAATCACGTCGGTTTGTGCAAGCCGCCATCTTACCTCATCGTGACGATTGTTTCGCCGCGACTTCGAAAACGCTGCTGTTTGAAGGAAAGCGTCTTTGGGGCGAGCAGCAGTAGGTGAAAATAATCTGTCTTTTTGAGGACAATAAATTAAAATAAAAGAGTTGTTTATTAAAGAACTAATCTTAAATTTAGTTCGGTGCTTGATGGAGGGCGAGCCGTCGGTAAAAATTTTACCCAGCTGGTTGGCGCAATCCATAAATTGATAATCTATCCTTTTGAGGACAACTTATTTAATTGAAAGAGTTGTTTATACAAGAATTAAACTTTTATTTCGTTTGGTTTGTGTGCCTAATATCATGGTGCCGATTCGTTCGCTGCAACTGCAAAACGCCTCCATGGAGGGCGAGCCGTTGAAAAAAATTTACCCAATTGGTTGGAGCAATCCACAAATAATCTGTCCTTTTGAGGACAACCAATCCATTTCAGAGAGTTGTTTTTATAAGAATTAAATTAATATTTCGTTGCGCCATTTAATCTAGTGCCGATTTGACCTTTGCCAACAACTAATTGGGACGCTGGAGAAGGTCCTTAAACTCGAGGTAGGAAATTTACATTTATTAAATTTAAATCAATTTGACAAAGTGCATGTCATCATAGCAATTGGATATCTCTCTATGTTATCGCTCCCTGTTTTAATAAATTTCAACATAGTATTAATTGTATTCTGGTGATGAACTGCGCAGCGTGCTTTTACTGCATATAAACCTACTTATGATATCGATCCAACTAATGCGCTGAACATGTTTTAACGCGTGATTATTTTCTCAGGTGTTTATTTTATATTTATAAGAATTTATCATATATTAACCAACATTTTCTCCCATACCCATTGCAAAGAATAATGATATTTTATAAAAGTCACTCTCTTTCTTCTGCGAGATCGAATATGTTCATATATATTTCGATTTCCTTAACGTTTTAGCCATGTTGAATTCACTAATTTACCTGATATTCACATAGAAACATGAATAATAATTTCACAAGAAAACCATTGACCATATTTTAGGTACGCATTTTACGTTATATTCCCAACTATGGCCTAATGTATTCATCACATAGTAAAATGTAGAATATAAAAGTTTTCAATGGAAAAGTAAAAGTGAGCGATTGTGTATTTTTCGAAGGGCTTGTTCATACCAACACCTATATAACTAAATGAGTATAGTGAGAATTTTATTGTTTTGAAATGGAATGGCCGATTGATCATATGAGAAAGTCATTTAGTTTTTATAAAGTAGCTTTATATTATTGTATGAGTTATAGTTAAAATTGTAATCGTGCGCTGTATAACCTTACATGTATGTACCCTATATAACCTTACAACAACTGCAAGATATTTTTTTGTTTTTTTTTTCTGTTTGATAAAACTTTCTGAACTTTGAACATTTTTAGAGACGCTTACACATCTGAAAATGTTGCAATTGATTATAATGTTTTCATAGCAATCACTAAACCTGTCGGATATCTTCTGATAACGAATTTTATCGTCATTTGAATTCTAGAGTATTTCAATGTTTATTATTACCCTTGAAATCTAGAATTGCTAAAATAGCATAAATTGCAAATCTTTGATTCTTTCAAGTTGAATTATGCAAAGGCATACTACAACTCAGATTGTATACAAATGATTCGAATGGTATGGTATTTAAATGGTGAATGTTGAAAAGGAGACAAGGTATCAGTCAAAATATATGTTCGTATTTCAGGGCCACCAAAGAGTTATAAAGAGTGTACAAGAGAATTTTCCCACATACTGACTTCATAAAACTAAACGGCCCTTTTCAGGGCCACCAAATAATATCTCAAGAGCTTTCAATTCAATTTTATTACATACTGGCTTCAAAACGCTGGTCTAATGTCCCATAAGAGCCGCACCCGCCATATTGTGACTTAAACTGCTTCTATCAGTAAGGGTAAGCAACCGGCACGAATAATTGAAACCCTTTTAACGCTAATAATAGCCACACAGAATTTCCCTGACATTATAATGCATCACTTGGTTTAACGTAGTCTACGTCAACCGGTCGTTTCTTGTACACAACCCCACTGATTTTTACTCAAATTTGCCTCTCGTCATCACTGACTACACTGACGGAACTATGAACACTTTCTTTTCATATCTTTCATTGTAGCAAACAGCACTGTCCACTCTTAGGGCCTCATGGTGATGAGCGAACATCGCCTTCTTCATCAAAATCGTTACTCCACGTACGGAGAATACAAACATAACAATTGTAGTATAAAACACTTGTTTTAAATACACTTGTTTTAAAACAGTAGTTTTAAAGCTCACTGATCGTGAACGCATATCGTAGCAGAGGGTAATCAAATAGTCTTGATACACATCATTACTCCAAATGCACTCTCCATGCTATGTAACCCACGTGCCTGTCGAGCTTTCCGATTGTAAGTGGATGCTTCCGATTCGAGAGTGGACACCGGTCGATTTAGGGCCGACTTACCCAGTACAAAAACCACAAAATAAAGACACCAACGCGAACTACAGGAAAACCCCTCACAAGACTCTAACTACCATACCATGACACAACTGAGAACTATAGATAACTTTCAGGACATGATATAAAGCTTACAAACATAAAGCTTTCTATTCACTTTCGACAACATGGATGATGTATATTTGGACGTCCTCTTTCGTTACATTTTTGCCCGTCTATTTCCTTTCCCTTTCCTTCTCTCTTCCCTCTTTCTGGCTAACGTTTTTTTCTGCGATCTGCTCTATGTTTTGGCGTTCAGCTGATTATTTCATTTCTAGGGTTTTGTTTTTCATTAGGGCGAATCTACAATTGAGAGATTCTCTCCGGGCTCGCTCTCTTTCATTCATTACAGCGTCATTATAAAACTTTCGAGGGATTCTTTAGTACAGATCGAAACACAACAGTGCTGGGTAGCATACTCTGAAAATAGTAAAATGAAAAACATAAAGGTGATTGGTTTATGAATGAAAGAGAGCGAGCCCAGAGAGAATCTCTCAATTGTAGATTCGTGCTAATGAAAAAAAAAACCTAGATTTGTCTTCAGGTGTTTAGTTTATTACTACGTTTTTTTTCGGTGAGACTTCACTGGCAATTTGTGCCGTTTTTCTCGTGCGCACGGACATATACAACGATTAGCATGCTTTTCTGGTACTTACGGTTCACTACCTAGGGTTTACGTGTGGGATCCAGACGGTTGTACCGAAGCTGCTATGCACTACTTCGGTACCGAAAAGATCGCTGGTGCGAACTCGGGGTTGCTGAATGGGTTCCTCCACCGGAAACGTGGGCTTGTGCGGGAACGTGGCACTTACGTTCAGCGTCCTCCGAATCAAGTTGCTCGATGACGCAGTGTGTTAGATGGCTTGCCTGTCCAGGGAGCGTTGAAAGTTTCGCTAGCGTCCCTCTTCCGGCCACTTGTGCCCCAGGTATCCTTTGAAGTCGCAGAGTGGGATCAAGAGCGATCTCTGACTGAAAGTGGTGTGCCGGCACTGCCTTTTGCAGCTACGAATCCTCGAATATCCGTACAACGTACAACAACGTTTTTCCACCTAACGACTATTTTGCTACAATCACCGTAACTAAAGGAAAAGGAAATCTCTAATTAAAACACTTGTTAGGAATTACCATGTAGTTTAGTTACCTAATACAACACACCAAGACGCGTAAAAATGACTGATCACTCTTGCCTTTTCCACAATCCGAATCGAAGTAGACGATCAAAGCTAAGGAATGTCCTCAGATACCCACTGTTTTGGACCATTGGCTCTGAGCTCGCGAAATGGGACGAAGTACAAATTCGCGACCACTTCTAATTCTTCTTTAGCATTTCAAACGTATTGCTTTCACAATTGCTTGCTCTCAACTTAGTGTTCTAGATTCTCTTCCACATTCATTAATTGAGAGCTTTCGATGCTAGGTACCATTTTTGCATTAGTATGATTGTGTTGCAAGTACAATCATACGCTATGCCCAGAAAGTCGAGAAATTTTCCTTAACGAAAAATTCCTAGACCAGACCGGGAATCGAACCCAGCCACCTCCAGCATGGTGTTGCTTTGTAGCTGCGCCTTTACTGACTGATCTAAGGGAGGATCCAACGTGACCACCGCATTGTCATAATTTCTACCCGAAACATTAATTGGTATGACGGCCTCTCTTTCGAACGGCCGAACTAAACGCCCCGTAAGTTCTAGGCAAACCCGAACAGGAAGGGTCAATGTATCCTGAATGAGGGTCAGTGCCTCCAGTGGCCATCGCAATTTGGTGCGTCTCCACGCTTTAGTGGGTTGGCTATAGCTTTACTTCTTCGCGAGAACAGACATGTGGTATGCAATCATGGCAATGTATGCCAACTTCTATCCATGAAAAGAGTGACTATATGCGGTGAACAACTTTGGAATAAAATGATAAAAATAAATATCAACATGCGAATTGCCTGCTTTCAGAGTTTTAGTCTTTGAAATAGCTGTTTCAATTTAAACTACAAGCGTGCTTGTTACAGCTGTACACTGTGTCCAATATATTCTCGTACACTTTTTCCTTGTATTGGCGTCGTGCAACTACTCAACATGCTTCACGTATGTGTTGGTGAAGTTTTGCATTATGTTTATGCAAACGCTTTTAGGTTATATCCGATTGTTTTCGTCCGGTGTTTATCTTTTACCGGCGATGAAGGAGATTTGTGCTGTGGTGATAAAAAAGTTTTTGAATGGTGGGCGCCCGGGCACTATTTTCAGAAATTTGAAAAACCTCGGAGTAAAGCGGGATTTTGTGTACCGAACCATCCGAAGGTACCGTGACACCTGCTCGTTGGATGACCGGAAGAGATCCGGTCGTACTCGTACGGTGCGGACTGCACGAGTTGTTAAAGTGGTCAGGGAACGGATTAGACGAAAATCACAGCGCTCTGTACGTAAAATGGCCTTAGATCTGAATGTTTCGAGATCGTCTGCAAAATGACCTCGGATTCTAAGCTTTCAAGAAACGTAAGGTTCACGGAGTTTCGGAACCTTCCAAGCAGAAACGACTTGAAAATGCAAGTCTGCTTTTGTCGCAGCACGGCGGGGAAGAATTTATCTTTTCCGACGAAAAGTTATTCGTCTTGCAACAATCCTACAATGTCCAGAACACCAGGATGTGGGCTCTCTCTTCGAGAGCCGTTCCAGAGAGTGATAGGAATATTCCACGGTTCCAAAGTGCTGCGTCAGTGATGGTTTGGGGAGGAATTTGCAAGCGAGGCAAATTACCATTGGTTTTTATCGAAAAAGGCGTTAAAGTGAATGCCGTATATTATAAAACGGAAGTTTTGGAGAAAGTTGTCCTGAAGTTGAAAGTACAAGAGGTGTTTGGAGATGATCACTATGTGTTTCAGCAGGACGGTGCGCCATCGCGTACTGCAAATCTCGTTCAGGGCTGGCGCCGAGAAAATTTGACCGATTTTTTTAACAAGAATGAATGGCTTCCCAGTTCACCAGATCTGAATCCCTTGGATTATTCCGTATGGTCATACATGCTGGCGTAAGTAAATGACCACAGGGCGTCTACTATGAACCAATTCAAAACCGTAATCAAACGAACTTGGGACCAAATGCCGTTGGAAGTCGTGCGTGCCGCCTGTGACGGTTTCGAAAAACGTCTGGAGCTGGTCAAGAAGGTTAAAGCGGTGTTATTCCAAAACATATGCTGTAGTTGATCAGTGCTTTATTGCAATATAATGGGTAAAGTTATCAATAAAATCTGGATTAGCGATTTGAAATAAATAGAGTTTTATTTTGTATGACAATATATTGGACACGGTGTAATTTGTACGGCAAACTGGCATCCGTAACATGCCACTATTGCACAATGCCCGACAAACTTGAAGTGGTTCAAGCTCGATCGACTGATACGGTTCTCATGTCTTGGCAGTAATCCTAAATCGGCCACCCCATGGAACAATACAAAAATCTCAAGCAATAAGCATCCGACAACCCTTTGTTCATCCGAAAGCTTTATCAACTAAGCATGAAATTTGTACATTGTACGTCAATCGGAAATACAGAAGAACTCCAAGGTCTTTTAAGTAAGTTGACCATTCGATTGTCGTTGCTCGTAGCTTGTTGCAAGAGAGGATATTCGGCTTTTAGCTGTTTTTTTTTTTCTAAAAGTCATCATCTTGCGTTTCTCTAAATTCATTACAATTTAATTGAGGATGCACCAGTGAGAAAAAGTCTATTGATGTTGTAAGAGATAACATTCGCTGATTGACTGGATTCGTAAAAAAATCTTGAGGTCATCGGCATATAAATGACGAAGATCTTTGAGGATCTACTTCATTATTTAAAGTTTATTATAATTTATTATAATAAGCGTCACAAAAATTCTTTCTTGAGGTATCCCTGATGTGAATAAGAAAACATCGACCATGTAGTCAACAACGGCAACGGATAACTGACGTCCGGTGAGATAGGAACCAAACCATTGTAAGAGAGTTCCATGAGTTCCAGGTCTTTGTATCCTTGCGATAGCAATCGGGTGGTTAAGCTCGTCGAAAATTGCTGACAAGAAAGCTGCTGTATAAATTGCGTCCTTCTGCACTCTGTCTACCATATTATTCGTAATGCAATAGGTTAGTTACTACAGACAGTGGGTTATAGAGCGTGCGTCCAAAAGCCCATAAGCAATGTATAAAAATTGCTTACAATGAGAGAGAATCCTAATAAATAGTTAAAGAATTTTGTAAGTCACAGACGAAATAGGCCTATCTGTAATAAGATAAACCTTTTTTAGAAAAAATTAAAGGAGTTTGCTTGCGTTGCTAGGAATTGTTTGGAAAAGTGCTACAGATTTACAGGTTTTATGTTTTAAATGTTACCAAGTCAAGTGTTAATTTAAATTTTCCTAGTTTTCCAAATACTGTTGGTTTAATAATATACTCGTTAAAGTTTTTTTTTAAACTGTATTATTCAAAGTGAAATTCTATTTCTATATTTTGTTCAATATGATATGAACTAGAAACAAATGTGTTTCTTTCCAATAGGAGAGGAAACTGATTTGTGTGTGGACATTCCAAATAGCCGAACAAGGGGGACCAGTGAGTGCTTAATGTCATCGTCGTCAGTATTAGAGTCCATGCTGTGTAGCACGGCAGCGATATACTCATGGTCGGCTTTTCTGAAATCATACGACAAAGGCGCAGGAAAATCATCATAGTCGCTACCTTAACTTTCAGAAATAGCAACGACTAAAGGTGCACGATGTCGGACATGTTTCTTCAAAGGAGCTGCAGCCGAAGATATGAACTGAGCGGTGTCTTGAATACTAACAAAACAGAGGTCCAAGCTGCGGTGGTTTTAATTTATTACATGGTTGATCAGCTATCAAGCTTTCAAGATGACGTATAACTGTACAATGAAACAATCTCATTCGCCATCTGCATAGAGAAAACCATTATGAGACGGTTTCGATGAAAACCTGGTGAAGTTAAAATCACTGAGCATTTATGATCAGCTTAACCTAAGTTAACGACAGTAGGGAACACAGAGCAAAAATGGATTTCGATTAGTTCAGTATCATGAGTTCCATCGAAAGGAACGTACATATTATATGGTATTCAATAAGTTCGGATGCACTACAAAATATGTTGAAAAAAAAAAGATTTTTTTCTTCAACATTTCTCTTGAAAACTTGTACTTCTTGACGATCTTCATAAGTTTCTTTAATGCGTCGCAAGTTCCAGAGTACTTCTTGAACTGGTCCAAGATGCTGACATTGTATTCGTTCTGCTTCGACATCATATAGGACAAATAAAAAAAATGAAAGGATTCAAATCCGGGGAGGTCATAAAGTTGTGTCCAGAAAGTCGGTTAAATTATCCCGACACCAGGCTTAGACCAAATTTGCCGTGTGAGTAGGTGCACCGCCCTGCTGGACACGCAGTGCACATATCCGTTGACTGAGGGGCAACAACCTTCTCCCAAACCTTAGTTTTGTAATACGCCACTTGGATTTTGACGTTTTTTTTCAATAAACACCAAGGGGAACTTATCACGTTTGCATTCTGTCTTCCAAACCGCAGACAGACGTTCATGCTCGACTCGCCAACATGTGTAAATATCATGGCGTCCGTCGTGTTAGCAAGTGGCAATAAGCAATCAGAGGGCGCCACTGTGTTAATAGAGCAGATGTCAAAAAAAATATTTTTATTTTGGTTTTGGTTCCACCAATTTTCAGATATTGTAATTGCTACACATCTACATAGATGAAACCAACAACTTAATTGGTGAATGATAACTAGCTTCCGCGGAATAACTATTGCTGCTTTTAAATTAACGTTGCTATCCTGCGAAAACTCTTCCGATTCTTTTTACTTTGTTGCTCAATCGGTGCTTTTTATCGTTGAATGTTCCCGAGGTTGATTTGGTCTACGGTATTTCTATGATAATTGATGCGCAATCATAACAGTTCCATCGGAAAATTACGGAATAACTCCGGTGTGGAAGATTTACGTCGATTGTTATTGTTTTGTTTTCTTGTTCGGTGGGTGGTAAACATGGTGGTGATTGAGATGATATGTGAATCTATCAGTTTTCAACTAGCAATAAGTTGTCTAGGCGGTGCTAGCATCTAAGGTGATTCAACGTATTTTAATTTGAAATTATGCACAAGAAAACTTAAAATGGATATTTGAGCATAATCCTCTTTCTGCGCCCAAACCATCACCGACGCTGCTGTTTGGAAGCGAGGGATGTTCATATTGAATTCAGGAATGCCTCCTTGGGGCTCACACCCGGTCATTTTGCACCTTATGCGGCTGACCAGCCGAGAGATGATAATGTTTGCTCGATCCAACCGCTATTTGCTGGTAGCCTCCGAAACTTTCAATATAAAGATGTCACCTATCCCGTAACGCAGTGTCATTATGTTTGTGAACGTTTTGACATACGGCTTGCTGTCAAAAGAGCATTGTATTGAAAATGGAGTCGAAACAACAAGTGCGTGAAAAAAAATTGCACAAAGAGTGGATAATCCATCAATGTTGCAATCCCAGCACGATGCAGTGCTTCGGCTGATTAAGCAAAACTAAAACTTTCCAAAAAGGTCAAAAAGGTTCAATTAGTGAAGAAAGCGGCAGCATATAGGTCGTTCAAGGTAATACAAATCCCAAACAGGCACGAGAAGCAGGAAACCGGTTCAAAAACAAGAGCGTGTAAGCTGTACGACAAATTGCTCGCAAAATTCGATTGCGTGGTGGATGATGGAACAGACGTCAAAACAGACTTCAAACACCTTCCTGGTCTTGAGTTTTATACCGCATTACAACGTGGCAAGGTTGACGACATTTTTAAAGGCAAAAAGTTGTAGAAGTTTTCTAAAGAGTACGTGGTTTGGCAGGCTATTTGTAGTTGTGGTTTGAAAAGCTAAGTCTTCATAAATACAGGTAGGATTAACCAACAATTTTTGTTAACGAGTGTCTCCAAACCGGCTACAAAAGCATTCAAAAGAGTTCTGTTTTGCTATTATGGTAAAGCGGATCAGAAGTGGTATGTAGGAAACAACGTCAACATTGTACCAAAGGACTGTAATCCTCCGATTACTCTAAAACTGCGTCCAATCTAAAGATATTGGGCCATTTTGAAGCGTAACCTTGGGAAATCGAAAGGAAAGGATAATAATGAGAAAAAAATGTTAAAAAGTGGGAAAGAATGGTGACTGAGGACACTGTACAGAACTTGATGGATGATATCAAACGTGAACAACTTAGGCTTATTTAGAGTCATGTCTTTTAAGTGTGAAGATACATCTTTATGCAAGGATTGTTGTTAGTTCACTATCTTCAACACAACATAATTTATCTAATCGAATCCACATCCATCCATATAATTCATCCATACATCTCATATCTGCGGTGTCATCGCTTTTTTTAATTTAGATAGCAATTAATGTGTAGTTATTGTTTGTATTATTGGTGTATTTTATTTTTCATTTTGATAATGTTTGGAGATTAAGTTAACTCTGCAACCGAGTTGTTAAAAAATGTTATCAGAATACAATCAAACATCAAAACAAGTAATCAGGTTACGTCGTCTTCTTTCTTTTTGTTTTCAGGAATGACATCGTTCAAAGACAACAGTGACATGATTTTTCGGACAGCTTCTTTCCTGCTTTCTCCACATGTTCCAGGCGAAAAAGAGAATTTTAAGGACAATAGTGATAATCAAAAAATATTAAGTAACAGTGATAGTGCTGAGATGGGTTCAAGTGCGTTTGATTTTGAAAGCGAGAACGAAGATTTGCTTAAGTATTATAAAACGCCTATGCAGTTTGGTACAGAAAACTCAACATCGGTGATGTCTCAAGTGGGATCTACAGCTCATATTCCCTGTAGGATACACCACATAGGAGAAGGCGTGGTAAGCTGAAAATTTGATTGGTTTTGTAGATTGATTCTTTCGGCTAATTCCAGGTTCATCGTTTTATCATCAAATGATTTCAATAATGTGCATATCATTCTTCATAAATTATATTGCACAAATGTTTATACTCCGTAGCGCTTTTGTCTCGTTTATAAAAAGAATAACTAACGTTTTTGAGGAAAATTCGCAGCATAATGAGAACGGATCATACACACTCAGGTTATTATACTGAAATCTGTTAAATTTTACCGAATTTTCAACATCTGAACATTCGGTAATCCGATTTAACGGATTTCGGTAAAATTACCGAAGTCTGGTAATGTTTTTACAGATAACTGTACAATTTTCCCGATATCCGTTAACTCGGAATAACGAACGTTAAGCTGTTGTGAATTCGGTAAATTTAACAGATTTTTGTTAAAAAATCAGAGTGTGTAAACTCAATAAATAATGTTACTTCCTTTCAACGTTTATTAACACATTACCACTACAGTAATAAGGATTTAAATACAACCGAATGAAATACATCCGTATAAAACGACCACATGTGTTTTGATATTGGCTAATGAAATGTTGCTGTCATATTTACGTGACTTTCAGTCTGAGGGTGGTTTGTCACGTTAGAGAGACGACCTGGACCCTATATATTGAACCTATCATTACATAGGCCTTGACCAACTTCTCTTCCGTAGATATGCTCAAAGATTTTTCGTCTCAGAAAATTCCAAAGGTGCCGACTAGAAATGGTACCAAACCGACTCGGGTGAGAGGCAACCACGCTTACCATTTCACCACCGGCACTGTAAATGCCAATGAAAAAATAGTTAATACATCATCTGATCAGAGTAGCAATGTTAGAAGTTGTTGTTATTCTTAAGGTGCTCGTTTTGCAGTCGCTTGCAAGTATAGTTCTTATGTTAGTGACCATTATTATTTATCTTTCTCACAAGTAGCGATAGTATAATATTTTCACTTTTTGGCTGCTCTTGAAAATGTTTTAACATAAATATTATTACATTTAACTAATCATGTTTTTATGTTATGGCACGAAGAACTTAATCAATTATAATGTTTGAAATTGGAAGTATCCTTCTTATCAATATGCGACCCTAGGAGTGGACAGCAATTTCTTCTAGAACCAAAGATGTGAAGAGAAAGTATTGATAGGTCCATAAGAGCACGGCAGGTTGTGAAATTGCATAGAAGTAGTTGAAATTGAGTGTAAGGCATGTTTGAATAGCGGCATCCGATCAAGCAGACAATCTCTTACCTATCTACTACAGTGCGGGGTAGGCAAGGGGAAGGGAACCTCCTTTGACAGGCAAAAGATTGCCGGCTTGATCGTGCTCATTTATCGCCAATGACACACAGCTGTTCTAGCGATGTGAAATTTCGGTTTTTGCACTTCCTTAAGGCTACATGTGATAGAAATCAATTTCCAATTAGAGGTGTTTGAAAGATACAACTTCTAATGTTAAACGGTTATGTTTCTCAAGTCGTTATTTACTTTAACAACAACAGAAAAAACCCGGTAACGTGTTGTATGCTGATCCTCTTAACAGCATGTTTTGATAGAGTCCGCAACATGGATTGTAAAGTAAATGACATGTTACATAAAATGATTTTGCTAACGAAGATAAAGGTGCATGTATCTACCTACCATACATATATCATTAATACGTATTCAATGTGAAGGCCATTAGAATACAGATCAGGCCTCCATCATGATGAATTTGCATCGCCACTTCGGAGTTTTGGAGGCACAAATTAAAAAAAAACTAAAAAAATCGAGCATGGACCGGGCAAAACACTTCCCTGCCCTTCTCCAGCAACCCATGGGCAGGCGTCGCATGAAGGGAAAGGGGTGAGAGGTTTCTCAATAGCCGAATAGTAAACTTTCGGCATGTTAAAAAGTTTGTTCGGGTCCAATTTACCAAAATCAAGGTGATAAGCACAGGTCGTTGGTGCCGAAATGTTCTTTTCGAACCTGTATAAACCTTAAGTGTTAGCGTTAGGGATCGAACGGTTCGTGATTACTTAAATATCTTTAAAAGTCTTAAATTAATTTGTAAGTATTCAAATTAGTTTCGAAATCAGGTTTAGTTAAACAATACACCAAAGACTTGACAAACACAATAAAAATCAAGAAGAAAATGGTAACCAATTTCTTATGGTGTTACGATTAGTGCCATTGAAGTGGTGGTTAGGTCCAGCGAGTGCTCCTTTTCTGTTTCTGGTATTTTCTCGACAGAAGCGCTGCCCCGGTTTGAACACGTCGACGGTGAACACGGTTCCAGGCAGGGAATTTGATATTCTGGTGAACTACCAGGGTGAGGCAAAAACTTGCGACTGATCTGCTATCCTTAAATTCCCGGAAACAGAGAATAGATTTGAAGAAGAAATAGAGAATAGATTTTGAAGGAGATGAAAGATATAGAACTGACGTCCTTTCCGTTGACTACTAATCGTAAAACCTCCACGTCGTCGGTGCCAAGGCGATTCGTTGCTAAATCTCGTACCTGCTCGACGGTTACATCGCGGGAAATCCGTGACAAGTATAGCCAAAACCTTCGGCTTGAAGCTTGATTCACGGCCGCCAAATTGCCGAGTGATGGGGATACTGACTCTTCTGAGCCACAATTGAGAGGTTCTTTTGGATTCCGGTCTGCCAAAAAGCCGACGACGAACAGAAACATTAATATTTTAGGTGTGCTTAGAAGACCTTGGCGTTAATGAGTTGGAGTTGATAAGCGCAGTAAAGTTGCTCCGTAATTCGGTTTTCAGCTCGTTCATGATTTCCAACTTAAGGTTTTCGACGATTTCGTTATGCTTGCTGAGAACTTTTTGACCAGATTCGTAGGCGAATCGAATTGAGCTGCGAACATGCATATCTCTCATCAGAGTAGAGCACGATTTGCAGAGCCAAAATAACTGATGATAGGGTAAGGGGATGTAATGTTAGCCTAGCTCTTTCATTCGGCCTATGTACCATGTGTGTCATTAATTTAGCGATTATCAACAAAATCATGTTGCTCTTAGGATAACCGATGTAATTCGAAGCAATTGAGACAATATTAACCAATTTATAGTAGTTCACTTCCACGTAATTTTCGATTTCTTGAACTTTTGGGGCATCATGATTTTACTAGTTATGCTGAACAGATGATCTACACGATCTTCAAATGATCTATAATTGGCTTAATTAAATCGATAAAGCAAGTAATGCAGTTTGAATGTGCAGAAAATAGTTACACGTTACAAACTAACTGTTCACATAGCTAAAATAACAATAGTTTTACAAGAAAATCGTAGACCCAATGTTGGGGACATGTTTTTTTGTATGTTCCCAACTATGGCCTTTGTATCAATAACGTAGTAAAAAAATTGTTATTGGTAAAATTTCAAGTGGAAATGCATGAATTGGCGGTTATTTATATTCCAATGGCTCATCTAAACACAAACCGAAGGAACAAAATCATTGTATAGTGAATTATAATGGTTTCATAAATGAACATCACTTAAGTGTTTCGAGGCAGTTTTAATTTAGTTTGTTTTGTGAAATGTTGTAATAAGTAATTCGAATACAGCTGCCAATGCCATAATGCATAAAATTTGAAAAAAAAACCGTACAAGGACTGCATTCAATAATAAATCCATCGAATGGGACGAAGTTGCATCCACAAATAGACCCAATTTGGTGCTTATAGGCTGACATTAAATCCATATCTCTCGAATGTTTCTGACTTTATAAAAAGAGTTGTGTAACTTTTCGTGATAACTACCAAATGTCTTGTCAAACTGATCTTAGCAAGTGTTAGTTGAATTTCGTTTACAGCTTAAAAACTTTATGAGTTATAATAAAAAATGTAATCGGTCATTGCATAAATAGGCTGAGTTAAGGGACACATACCTTATTTGCTAATTTCGTCCAAAACAGATGTCGAAATCCTACCGCATCTCCATGTTTATGTCATTAGAAAATATGGGGTTTTTGCGCCTTGCTCACAGGCTTTTCCCCATCAATATTCAATTTTCAATATTCATTAAGACGGATAGTCAGATGAAGTTAAATAATAATGAATAAATAAATAAATAAATAAAAATCCCTGGCAGGTGAGTTTCAATTCAGCGAATTTCTCGTTTTCACAGGATTTGCACGTGCTATTCATTTTGTAGCTAATAAAGGGTGTCCACGATGAAATTGCCACACACAAAATTGATTCGCAAAATTCGAGTTTTCATCCGATTGCCATCAAATTTTCAGGGATTGAGAAATAACTATTAAACTTCATTTTACCATTTTACTCGTATTTTATTTACAGTTCATACGCAAATGCCCGCACCTTGGCCTTAACCCCGGCCATAAGATTCTGCACAACCTGTGAATCAACCGTTTTTTGCATGTAAACCCATGATTTCTTCAGTTCCTCGACTGTCTTCACTACCTTAGGTCGTTTAAGAAGGTGCTGCTTCATAATCGCCCAGTACTTCTCGATGGGGCAGAGCTCCGGAGTGTTGGGAGGGTTGAACATTTTCGGCACGAAATTGACCTTATTGTCCGCATACTACTTATAAAAAGTCATTTTTTTGCGTGGCGTAATTAATGGACGTTCCCTTATACGTATCCACAGGGATATAAAGAATCTCCTCCCAGCAACAAGATTGACAAAACAATTCGACAAAGATTTTTCATTAGGGCTTAACTGACAAACGTAAACAATGGCTTTTTTCGCGAATTTCTCTTCATTGAAAACTCGCCTAATCAATCCACCACGGTTATTTCGAAGAGGAAGAGTGCACCTATCCGATAGAATTGGAAGCTTACATGGATAACCTTTGTGCCACGAGAAATTTACGGAAGGAGCCATTGTTTACGTTTGTCAGTTGGGCCCTAATGAAAAATCTTTGACGAATTGGTCAAAAGAGCAAGCTATTTAACATGAGCATGCCCCAATGGGAGGGGAGAAGATCCCGTTTTTTAGTCACAAACAATGGGCAGTTGGCATTCCCACTCTCCCCATTCAGAGTGCCCTGATGGTCCCCCCCATTTCCGTGTATAAGCATTTAATGTTTGCATAATGATGCTTATATATATAAAAGAGAACATTATTACGGTGTCCGTATCTACTATACATTTTCTTCAATTTGATGATCCTGCAATGCCAGAAACAGTGTTGGAAAAATCATTTTCAAACAACTTTCACTCTTTACTCAGTGCAATGATATAGGGTATATATTGATAATTGACAAAGTTACAGGAGGTTGAACAACGCGTATTTTGGAAGCAAAATTTTGCTCGGCTTTTTTTTGCTACTGAGTGTACATGGAGCACCATACTGCAAAAAATGAGCATTGTACGTTAACGTTTACCCAGTGCTTGGAATAGGGTCTTGAGGTGCTTAAGCCGTTCCCTACCCTATCACCGAGGAACTTCGCACTCGAAGTTCGCGAACGAACTTCAATCTAAAGTTCATGAAAGCGCAGAGTGAGGAAACGTTTCAGTTCTCATCGCGAAAGATCTTTTGTTTCTCCATCTCACAACGTTTCACTCGTATTGGAGATCCGATCCAACCAAATATCTCCTCGGCTTTGTTCTTTTTCTCTAGTGAGTATGTGTAGGCAA
Source organism: Aedes japonicus (assembly GCA_034211315.2). Taxonomy (NCBI): domain Eukaryota; kingdom Metazoa; phylum Arthropoda; class Insecta; order Diptera; family Culicidae; genus Aedes; species Aedes japonicus. Next base: position 123,521 of record JASCZW010005475.1, on the reverse strand, counting down.
TGTTCACGTAAGTTGTGATGTTTGTTTTTTTAAGTATTGTGCCGCCGCCAAAGTCGAGTGGTAAGAAACTTCTGCTGGGATGGCGTGACGCATTCAGGACAAATTCAACCCAACATCTTCGGCCGCACAATCATCATGCGGGATGTCATTTAAGGGAGATATCTTTCTGTCTAGATTTTATTTCCATGAAATGCGCAGTTTGCTTTTCAAGAACGAATGTGGTGTAAAGATATAGAGTAAAAAGTAGATCTGATTTTATTTGTATCATCGCGTCGGTGATTCAAGTAGAAAAAGTTCGCAATGTTTCATTCTCTCATCCCAGAAAGTTCACTCAAGAAACGATAGCGTGCGAAAGTAGCAACGGGAAGTTCGCAAGTGAAAAGGTAGCGCACGATGAACTGATATGCTTGTGAGAATTCCAACACTGGCCAGAAATGTTGTTAATTGCTTCCTGAATATGATTGTTCAGTCTTAAAAGACTGGCCAAATACTAAGTCGATTAAGCTTTACGACGAATTCAAAATACGCCCAAACAGGAAAGTTTTCTGAAAATATGGTATATAATATTTGGAAGGAAATATTTGACGCATTGTTTCTGATTATTTCGTTGATGTATCTATATTTTGGATGGAAAATTGGCTGATGTTATGAAATTTGTGTATAGGAGTTGAATATGTGACTGTGTTTTTCATTATATCCTACAATGTTTTTGTCAATCAGGTGCAAATATGGTGGCACTTTTCACTGACCACTAACTGTTTCCTAAACTCTCCGTTTTAGATTTCTCGAAGAAAGTGGATCAGATTTTTTAGTATGAGAAAAATCAATATTTATTCATATTCTCAATAACAGGAGCGTTAAACCTATCCAGTAGTTTAAGAATTACAATGAATTCGTAAAAAATTATAAAACCAAAAATCCCTAATTTCTCATTGTCCCATTTTGACATTGGTCGAATTCTTGGAGAATCAACTACCATTGGTTAAGAGCTAAACTTAACCGAACAATTGAAGCACAAATAACGCTAAACACATTTTCTCAACATTGCAAACGTTAAGCAATGGATAACTGTCATCATTATATCGAGAGGCTCTTTCGGTCTTATGGATGGAAGAAATTGCTGCCCTAATGAGATCATCATTTCTCATTCGTTATCCTATTACGTACCCATATTCACCGTTAGCGTATAGAATTTTATTTATTTTGAAATGTAGCTTATCCTGGGTTGTGGTCATGCATATATAAAAAAACGAAGAGATAATATCATTTTATCTTAAAATGAGATGGTTTTACTTTTCATCGCTGCACATGTTTACACACAGCCATAAATCCCTTAATTAAAATGTTCGCCTTATGCTTGGTTCAGACTACGGAATGGTTAAATGATACAAGTCTATCTTGATGACGTTTTTCTTGTTGATACTTTTTATAACAACCTTGTATCATGTGACAACTCTGTAGTCTGAACAAAGCATTACATTTCTTACAGGTAAAATTTGCATGGATTTTGTGTTTCTTTAGCTCTATGGAAGCGGGGAGAAAATTACACACGATGAATAACAGTATGCAGCACAAATTCCAAGTACAACCGTTAGTAAATGAGCTTGCATTCACGTTCACCAACCGTAAACACCTTCCTATATTTTGCGTACATCCTGTCTTCTTTTGGTTTGCCATTGTCATCGCGTAGCAGGACCTGTTCTTTTCACAGGTAACGCAATCTTTGGTCTTCCGGCAGTACTGTACGGCAGTATGTGAAATGAAAAGACACTCTCCTACCGAACGACCAACTTGAATATTTATTCTTATACTCTGCATTATCCTTAACCCTTCGTTTCCTGATTTTCTCCCTTCCTCTTCTCTGTACCATACAGGTGTCGTGGATCAGAAGAAAAGACTATCATCTACTAACGGTCGGGCTGACGACTTATAGCAGCGACGAGCGATTTAGTGCCACACATCTGCAAAACTCCGAGGTTTATTCACGTTAGATAGCGAAAATGCACTCTCTTGTGTATATATATTGCTTTCAAATTGCAGGACTGGACGTTGCAGATAAAATTCGTTCAAGACCGGGACGCCGGATGGTACGAGTGCCAGGTTTCAACACATCCACCGACGTCGATCTTCCTAGAGCTACGGGTAGTGGGTAAGTTTTCTGTAAAACAAGTCATCTTTGGTGCTTTTAGTGATTTATTGTGATGCACGGACTCTTTACCTTTAGTGCTCTAGTTTCTGATATACACAGAGAAAAATAAAAATAAATATTGCATCTGAGTAGACGCACTTGAACCATATCGAACATGTAATTCCAACAGCGAATGACTTTCATAAATAGATGGAATGAAGTACATCGATATGATATGACCTAACCGGTTCATTTGTTTTTGTTTAGTTATTACGGTTGTATTATGGTCAGGTTGATGCTATTGGGTTCATGCTTTCTAAGGATTTTTTTTGCTGTGTAGGGATATATGATTACGTAAACACCCGCAGGTAGCTATGGTGGTTCACATGAAACAGTTTTCTGTGAGTTATGATTCATGGATACTAATGAAGTTTGGATGCTCGTTTCTTTGGTTGAAAATATAGGTAAAGTTCAATGTATCGGTCAAATTTTACATCGCTGACTAATACCCGAACTGCAAATTGGGGTTGGTGAAAGTTTTAATCTATGCTTTTTCGATATTCGATATTTTTTTTATTTTGATTTCTGTAAGTTATGTATTTGAATTATACACATTTATTACTCATGAGGAAATTGAACATTAACGCCTTTACGCTAAATCGGTTTCAGATCATTTTGAAGTCTTTGACGAAAAATAGCGCATAATTTATTATATTTTCAAATCTCGAGAAAGAAGCATTTAATCATGAAACTGGTACAACGTGCAAGGGTGTACTGTATAGGCAGTTTTTCCATGGCTTCGTTTTAGAATATTTGAGCAAAATTTATAGTTTCTGTATATCTTCAGCTTCCAGAAAAGTGGCGCAGTTACTTGTGATTGCCTAAGAAAAATAGCTTACATCAGGCAGTTTGATGTTGCTTCAGTTTATTATGCTTTCTGATAAGAAAATTTCATGCTCAACCATCAAAAATAGAATTCTGAACAAGGTAAAATCACGTATGTGTTTACCTTTAAGAAACGATGATGATATAATTGAGTTGCCAATGAAATCAGTTTTATATCCCTGGGATTACGTGATAGATCATTAGTTGCAACCGACTATCTATTATTGTTTTTTTTTTTGCCGTAGCGTGACCAGTTGACAAAGTTTTATGCATCAAGAAAAAGTTCACCATTATTGTATGAGAGTGGAATACAAATGCAGAGCATCGCAGGTAGGAAGCAACCCAAACCAAACTTTAGTCACGTCTTTCTGGTTCTTTCGGCAAATACGAGTATAAGAAGTCGTGGGCGGTAATAACGGAGATCCTTTTCTGACTATATACATTTTTTTTCGTTGGTCACTAGGCTGATGCAAAATTTGAAATATTTGCTCCCCTAAGCTTCATCGACGCCAATTTGGGTCCTGATAGTCCCCAAAAAATTTTAACACATTTGGTTTTAATTTGGCTTTGCACACGCTATTCAAAGTTTGTATGGGAATTAGTATGAAGAATCTCAAACTTACATTTCCAGATCCCTAACATCTTGATATTATGTCCTTAAACCAAATCTTATATACATTCATATAGTGTAAGTTGTCAACTATCAAAATGCCGAAGATACCTGACATGTGAATTTTATACAAAAATAGTTATTCAATGAAACATAAAATACACACTTTAGGTATGATGTTTTATTCTTATTTTTGTTTTCTTATTTTTTATATGTTTTTTTATATTTTATATTCATATATTTTATGTATTTTATTTTATTTATATTATTATATATATTTTATATAAATTATATTTATATATTTTATATACATTACATATTTTTACTTCTTATTATTATATTTGATGAATAACTATTTTTGTATAAAATTTACATGTCAGGTATCTTCGGCATTTTGATAGTTGACAACTTACACTATATGAATGCATATAAGATTTGGTTTAAGGACATAATATGAAGATGTTAGGGATCTGGAAATGTAAGTTTGAGATTCTTCATACTAATTCCCATACAAACTTTGAATAGCGTGTGCAAAGCCAAATTAAAACCAAATGTGTTAAAATTTTTTGGGGACTATCAGGACCCAAATTGGCGTCGATTAAGCTTAGGGGAGCAAATATTTCGAATTTTGCATCAGCCTATTGGTCACACTAAAGTTCTTATAAGGTTTGATTATTGTTGATGCGTAGATCAAAAAACTCATCAATCTAATCAATTTAAACGGCACAAATATATCCCCACATTGTAACATTTAGTAACCAGAGAATAATCGAATCACTCAACAAGATGTATTCATGTTTTGGCACAAACCAAAGAGTGGCTGACGGCAAGGGTTTATTTAAGAGTTTGTTTGTCCAGATGTTCTATTAAGTAGTAAAACAACGGACTTCCCCAATTTCTAAACATGATCATGTTCGACGGAAACAATATTTTTATGCACGTGATGAAATCATACCCATCTCAAAGTTATTGCACCTTTCGAGCTTTGGGACATGTTTTTTTTTAAACTGGGTCCACCTCAAAAAGTATGCTATTAAGCAAAAATACAGAAGTATATACGGACCGGAACAATTGGCAAAGTTCTGCGCGAAGAAATAAATACTACGATTGGAAACATAGAACATGGAGCTACAAATCACTTAGCTTTCCAGGTTGCGATAGGACAACCTACGACGAGCTTTAACTACGCAGCATCGTAACAATGAAGCACGCTATGATCAAACGGAGATCGCCGAGCTGCAAAGTTGATCATCTACAAGCTATTAATTAGACCGGTACTCCTCTACGGTCACGAACATGGACATTGCTCCTGGGGGCATGCTAGAGGAATGTCGAACGACAGCCACTTAACATTTTTCTGAAAATTTCTTGTTTTCTGAAAATATGAATTAAGTAGACTTCTTTCGACCTAAGGAAAAGACCTTTTTGAAAAGATCTAGTGGTTGAAAACATTTTTTTCCAAGAGAAGCGGTTCTAAGTCGTTTTGCTTTTTGATTCCATTACACTAGCTATCCTCTTAATGAAAAAAGGGTCAAATATATTTCCATTAGGGAAAAAATTAACATTTTTAACAAAGTTTTGAGCACCACCATCATATGTTTGCTATGGAATTGATTAAAATTGGTGTTTTTATGACACACATGGTAGGAAAAATATATACCTGTTTTTTTTTGGTTTACTAGATTATATTTGACACTCTTCTTCTTCCTTAACGTTTCAAGTTTATTGCTTTCGCTATTAGCTTATTGCTTGCTTTAACCTTAGTGTTTTAAATGCACTTTCAAAGTTTTTAATTGACAGCTTTAGTTGCCAGGTACCACTTTTGCATTAGTATGATTGTGTGGCAAGTACAATCATACCCTATGCTCAGGGAGTCGGGAAATTTTCCAAACGAAAAATTCCTAGACCAGACCGGGAATCGAAACCAGTCACCTCAAGCATGGTGTTGCTTTGTAGCTACGCCTTAACCGACTAAGGCAGAACCCGCATCCCAAAAATCATAGTTGAACGAAAATGTAAGTTTCTCATATATCCGTGTCTGAGGCTAATGAACAGTGCCACACATACAATAATCAAAATTTAAAATCATTTAGATTGAAAACAGCTGGGTTATAGCGATGATTGAATTTTCGGAAATGCTTCATACATTTTGTAAATGCTTGATTTGATTCTATTCAACGAATAGTAACGTTTAAACAGAGAGTATGCATTTGAGCTATTCGAAGCCAATTATCAGTAGCCGAGCTCCACATGTGATGATTTGAATCATATTGGCTTCCTTATTGATTATAGCAAAGCTATTAACGCATCCTTAGAAGCCAGATTGCGCTATTATATGAAAATATTGTCAAAGTTCTCGAGGAGCTACTGCTCGTCAGAGTTGACACCTACTCGTCTATTCACAAATAATTTGTCTCGAGCCTATCACGGGCGCCTTCCATAATCTTTGATAAATAAGTGGCAAACCAGCGTTTCAAATAGCTTTTGATGTCATTCAAATCCCATTCACCTTCAAAGCTCGTAGACAGAATCAAAGTGAGGCAGATAGGCTGCAGTAACATTCCATTAATTAATCACCGAAACTGTCAACCACTCACATTCCATTGTTCGCCAGCAACAAAAGCCACGGTCCTTTATATCCAAACAATGTGGAGATTTCAGCTTTGGCTCAAACATTCTTATCTATCTAGGTAGTAAATTTGAAATGGCAGAATATGAAACTATATTTATTTCTTGGGTCCTTGGATAGTGTAGTCGGTAATTTTTGTTATTTGCTTTTAGAAAACTAGGCTGGAATTCATTTCCCATTCCCTCGTATGAGTCTCGTTGCATGCTAATTGATATTGAATTACTGAAGACAAGACGAGAAATTGCTATGATCTGTTTTGTTAATAATGGTATCTCGCAGCGTATAAATTTGGCAAACCTTTTAGAAAATTTGAACTCTTATGCACCGTCACGCATTTTAAGAATTGGAAATCAATTTTGTGTAAGGCCTCAGAGAACAATTCATGCTAGCAATAGACCAATGAACAGAATGATGGACATATATAATGAATATTGTGAAATAATCGACTTAACTATGCCTAAAGCGGCAATGAGAAAATTTTTGTACCCCGTAAATACTAACTTTATATAAATGTAAATATAAATAAATAAATGTTAATCTATATGTAGTCTACAATGATGATTGACGAAATCAATAAATAAACAGGTGGTCAAACGCTCGGTTTACCAAGCCAGAGGCGGCGGGTTCGATTCCCAACCGGTCTTGATTTTTTTTTTAAATATGATCGAATACGAGTAACATTTATTTATTTATTCGTTAAATTCGCCAGGTCACGCACTTTCTTGTTAATGCTCCTCTTTAGCGGCTTCTTCTGACATTTTATTTTCATAAAATCCCAACCTTTTCTAATGGGCCTTATTTGCGGGCAATTTGGAGAACTCATTGCCTTTTCTACCAACTTTATTCCGACTTCGCGATACCAGTCGATTATGGATAGCGCATTATAGCATGACGCCAAATCAGGCCAAAACAGTGTTTGACCTTTGTGCTTCAAAAGCGTTGTAACACACGTTTTTGTACAAATTTCTTGCGGTTTATTTCTGCACTCATGTTTGCGAGAATGACAAAAGATGAAGATTTCATACCGCATAAATGGTAAATTGATCATAAATCAAGAATTGTCTTTTCAAAAACTTTCTTCAGAAAATGGCCTATTCTTAGTTCAACACATCAGTTTTTAGGTTGACAGTGTCAAATTTGCCTCTGGAAGCATTTTGTTGTCATTTTGTAGTTCAGCCTATCATACGTTTCATTCAAAATGTGAATTTCTATTTTAATCAATATTTCATCGTTCAACTTTTGAGTTTTTGTTGATGTTCTACTTTTTTTGTACAAGCTCTAATCGACAATTTCGTTTTTCTTTCTTCGCACTCATCCTTTTGATTTTATCTAGTTGAGATGGAACAGATGTTTGGCTACAACTCAGAAGATCCTGCAATGTATTATGTATCCGGAGTCATTTCAGTCACTAATTTCTTCCTGTATTCTCGATAAACACGCTTCTGTGCAATAGTTTATTACAATTGTTTTATGTTTTTCTTCTGTTAACCCTTTCATTGATGCACTTAAGTAAACATATAAATTCAGCTGCGTATTCAGCGACTATCTGGAAAACTGACAAAAGCTTGCACTTAAAAAAAATGAAATGAAGATATTTTTAAGAAGAATATTTTTGAAAATCTCAGGGAATAAATAAACACCTATTAGCTATGTTCTGTAAAGATGGTTTATTCCTAGGCTTAAGTCGCACACCTTGGACATAACGCTACCCATCATATCCTATGCAACACTTGCGCTATCTTTCTTACACACTTCCATCCACTTTTTCTTCAAATCCTTGACGTTTTTTGAAAACTTTCCCTTTTTTCTGGAGCTTGACTTTTATAGTCGTCCAGAATTTTTCTATTGGGCGAAGTTCTGGTGAGTTTGGCGGATTTGCCTCCTTCGCCACAAAAACGCCATCGCTGGTTTCTCGTAATGGCACGATGTACAAAACGGAGTGCAACCCGCCCTAAACAAAATGAGACCGGAGGAAGGCTAGCAGGAGCTTCTGGAGGCATTTTTATTCACATATTTGGCCGTTGATTATGCTGGTCGCTATGTTGAACTTTCTGAATTCGCCATACCCACAAATTGCTTGCCACACTAAGGGGTGTATCGAATATAAGCTATCCACAAACATTTGCGTTGTACGCATGTATTTGTGATGGTTTTTTATGCTCTGAACACTGCATGCTGTGCGTTTGACTGTCAGCTTTCTTTTGTTTACTTGTTTGTGCGGTTCAAATTCTGCATTTTCAAAATGTCGCGTATTGAAAAGGAAGTGAAAATTAAGGTTCTGGACACATGGCTAAGTGACAGGGGAATTCCTATGCGATAATTGGCGAAGCGGTTTGGAATTCACCATGCGAGTGTTAAAACCATCATTCATAAGTTTGGGGAACACTTTTCTTTGGATGAGCTACCAGAAAGAGGCAGAAAACCCGGTTCTTCCTACCCGAAACTGGAGCAGGAAGTGGTTTCTCTAATCATAAAGAACAAATCAATGTCAATACATGATTTGGCCAAAAATGCAGGAACGAGTGTCGGAATAATCCAGCGTATCAAGAGGCGAAACCACCTGAAGACCTACAAGAAGCAGAAAATCTTGAAACAAAGTGCAGAACAGAAGAAGCGAGCAGCAACAAGGGCCCGGAAATTGAATTCGCGTCTTTTGCAGCGTCCGGATGCATGCGTTTTGATGGACGATGAGACCTATGTAAAGGAGGACTCAAAAACCCTTCCAGGTCCACAATACTTTACTGCCGTCGTTGGGGAGGATGTGAGCGATGCGGACAGGTCGATTCAAGTGGAGAAATTCGGTCGAAAGGTACTGGTATGGCATGCAATATGTTCCTGTGGTTTGAAGTCAACCATTTTTTACACTACCGGAACTATAAATGCGGAAATCTATCGATCTGAGTGTCTCCAGAAGAGATTGTTGCCTTTATATAAGAAGCATAGTACACCTCCACTATTTTGGCCGGATTTAGCGTCGGCTCACTATGCCAAAACCACTCTCAATTGGCTTGCGGAAAAGGGTATAGATTCCGTTGAGAAAAATATCAATCCACCAAATTGCCCTCAGCTTCGACCCATCGAACGTTACTGGGCAATCGTGAATAAGGTCTTCAAGAAGACTGGTAAGGCAGCTGGGAACATGCAGGAGTTCAAAAAAATTTGGGCTCAAGCGTCCAAAAAATCCGATGCAACACTTGTCCGGAACTTGATGAAAAGCATTCGATCCAAAGTTCGAAAATTCGTGAAAGAATAACTTAAATTTCATCCGGTCTTCATTATGTTCAAGTTCAACCTCGTACAATAAAGGATCAATTTTTTGTATGAATAAAATATCGGTTTTCAACATAATTTGAAAGAAAGTTTGTGGATAGCTTATTTTCGATACAATCCTTATACAATGATGATATGATGAAAATAATACAATGTTGTAATAAAATACTAAATAATGAACATATAAAAATAAAATGCAGCTACTTGCCTCTACTGCTGCGATGTTAGATGATTGAAATGGCGAAAATTAAAAAAAAAAGGTATAATGAAAGAAAGGGCAGCCTAGCAGAATAGCAAAGAAAATTTAAGCAAACAATTAGCCGAAATAAATTTCAATTGATTATGATTACTACCCAAAAACGGAAACTTAATAAATCCACACAAAAAGAAAGACACAGAGAAGAAAAAGAAAAAGGAAATTTGAATTCTCCGATAACTCTTGTTTCCTACTATGCCCATAAATAGTTTTTTTTAAATGTCAAATAAACAATGAAGGATCATAAACAATTTTAGTTTTTGAATCATGATTTTTTTTATGAAGAAGGAAAACTGTTTTTTAGCAGAATTTTACGATTTTCTAAAACAAAAGGAAAAAATCCGCCTACCTTTTCAATTACATACCGTGGGGTAGGTGGTATAAAACTTACGACGATGCATAAATGCGAAGTTTGTGAAGGGATGTTATAATATAAAATGAAAACAACATGTGTACTGTCTGCCATGAAGGAATAAAAATAATTTAAAATTTTCGTACAATATTTGGGAATTCCATGGATGATCCAAAATTCAATACCGCATAAAGAATACTTACATTTTTCGTGGTAGGGTAAGATTTCAGCATGCTATCTTACCGGGGACGCAATGCTTACATTGCGTTGGTGGGACTGGCTCCTAAGGTATAGCTGACGCGATACAGCGTTTCTTACTCAGCCGCCGAATGCCAGGACAGACGCTGTTTGAGCTGCAACTCCTCAATCTAGGTGATGTTAGAAGGACAACAGTGCCGAGGCTGCACTATCAGCTAAGAACGCAACCCTTAGCTGGTGGTCTTTGTCACCTCTTGACCCGTGGAAGCATGAGGTAGGAACTTGTGAGAACCAGAGCTATGTTGCAGGGACGCACGCTCCTTTTCAGTTGTTGACTCACCATTTTGAAGCACAGATCGTAAGAAAACGCAGAGGTGGTGAGAAAACTTTTTGGTTGGACTAAGATCAGCAACGTCTGGGATGTATTGGACAACGGAGGAATTGGAGACACCTATCTCTCAACCAAGTTTCGTGGCGAAACATTGTGATGCAGATTTGGGTCTAAACAAACAGTGCGCCAGCCTTATGTTAAGAATTTTTACTAGTTTTTCTAACACTTTCTCTACAAATTGTGATTTTTGTCATATCTTATGTTGGTTGCTCAATTAGAAATTTATGGAATTTAAAAAAAATTAAAAGCTCAATTCCACTTTCCGTTCAAAATATAGGCGGAGGACTGTTCTTCATAAGACGGAGATATTCACGCTACACAGAGGTTCCTCGATGCCAACTATTTTTCAGGTAGGCAACGTATGCGGTGGAATGTTGACGCACTAGTAGAGGAGAATTGAATGGATTGTTTATTTTGTTATATGCTGTTAATGTCTTTTTCTAGTTGAAGTTGTATTTTGAATAATATAATTAATTATATAATATTTTTTTCTAAAATAGAACTCATAACTAGAATTTCAATTCCTCTTTCTCAAACAAGGTAGGTGACGACACCAAACCTTCAGGATACACAATTGAAACGCTGCCATTTTGATCGGAAGAAGTACTAGTTTTCCTGATATCATTTGACATCGAGGCATCAACACCTGTGCAACTAATTTGTTTACCCTGAAAACTGAGTTCTGTGTTCCTACGTAGTGTAATCTGAGCATGTTCGCAAGAGAGTTATAACCAGCAATTCTTCCTTAGGCGACCGTCCTTTTCAATTAAAAGTTTAAATTATGTTTTGATAAAAATAATAGCCTATATTGCATATAGAATTAAGTGTTATAGGCACTTAAATTATTAAACATCGTCAAGGGAAATTATGCAGAAACTTCATCGGTTTATTTGTCGAGGCTATGATCCGTAGCAAATTAAAGCCGGTTGGATATAGTATCGTTCAGGTCAATTATCAGGACAACATTTCAGAGTGGTTATGCTTTCGGTTATGCAAATAGGGGTTTCATTCCTCACAGCATGTATCGTATTGGATTTTAATTTTTTAAGAATTGCACTTCGTGCATGCAAAAGTCCAAACCTAAATGATATGTGAGGCCGGTTATAAAAAAAAATCGCTCATGTGTACTTGTGTTTGGCATCGAAATAAATCGCTGAAATGCAATGAATTCAGCAGCAGCAGCAGCAGCAGCAGCAGCTGACGACACTCACATCCATCCCTCGATTTTAATTAAACTCTTCCAACTGTGAGTAAACTTTTTTATTATTTTATAAAGTTGGGTAACAACGCCGTGGAGTAAATTGCTTTTTCGCTTCCTTTTCTTTCATTCTATGGTAGCTCTCAGAATCTCAAGGATAGATTAATATCAGGCAGGGTGTTTAGATGTTGTTTATTTTTTTTTCATAAAACAACTGCGTTCTGTGGTTAAGAATATGCAAATCCCAACAGATGAGAGATAGTTCGTATGGAAAAGTGCCGATGATGTTTCTGGTTACAATAAAAAAAAGCATTCCGAGATTTTGTGAATGCTTTTCGATGATTCGTTTGGGAACAAATATTTGCTCGAAGTAATGTCTAAGTCGAAGAGTTATTATTTTGAAAAAAGTCCATATATTAGCCTACATGTTTCTTCATGGATGAATTGAAACATACAACAGAAAAACAGTCTTTAGGCAAATAGTTATGTCTCCATTGGCAAGGACGCGCTGCTGCATAGAATTTAATTGCAATTCAGTTTCACAGTAGCTGCCAGCACCAAAGAAGGAGTAACGGCTCAACACCAGACGCTGACGAAGCTAGAGTAATAAAATTGATTTAGTGAACCCAAGCAAAAAGTAGTCCAGTGTCACAACAGCTTTCTGAGTCTCTACCCAACGAGGTAATAAGATAATTCTTCTCTGAATTTTGGTCATGATTTCGCTATCCACTAGCCAAAAGCACATAATATCCGTTAGTTCGTCTCCATAAGGTTCAAATGTCTGCTTGTTTCGGTTTTGAGCCCACTTTGGGGCGAAGTTACATAATTAGTTCGCAAAAAGGTTCCGTTTGCAATTACGAATCTATTATGAGAACTGGTTACTGTCGTATGGTAAGAGTTGCCGGTACTGCTCTTATGTACCAGAGCAAGAGAAATGAGAAAGCTGGTTATTGAAAATTTTCCGAGCAGAATGTAGAGAGTCGGGTTGACGTTGAATGCGATACACTGTGGGACACACTGTTTTATGCTAGGTTGAACAGACTTTTGTGTACTTTTCTGGACGAATGCCAAACCACTTTTTCTGCCAGATAGACATTTTGGTATTTTCCTGTTCATCAGATTTAGGCCGGAATTAAAAAGAGAAGTTTGTATTTTATCACCATTAAGTTATTTTTCCTTTTATTTCAGACCTTGAGTTGGGGTCTTTTTTCGCTAAGTCTGTAAAGATACAGACATAGGTCTGACAGGGTTCGATTTAATTTTTTTCGAGTATCTCAAGTTGAGAGCCGGTACGAAACAAGGTATTGAAAAAAAATCAAATAATTTCTGAGCTTCCTGTGTGTTATCGAAGTATGTTATTTGTATGGATGAACAATATCTTTCTACGCTCTGTGTGTAGATTTTTTTTTCTACATGGTTGCAATAAATCCTCATCAACTAACCGAACAATGAAGCCTACACTTGGTCATCATGCGCCGTATCAGAATGTGCTAAAAAAAATTGTTTTATCAATTGAACCAACCAACCTGCTTCAATTAATCCCAATACTAGTCATTTCTTAAAACTTAAAACACTAAACTATCCACGATTGACTATGCTGGAGTAAATCTGACTGAAACTGCGCTGAAGTGTCTGCCGTGGTGCATTAAAATCATGTACTAAGGCAACCCTATTAAAGACTCGTCAAAGTCCGTTGATTGCATCTCAGCATCAAATTATAATGCACGCGGTCGTACATACAGATTGATTTGCTCGAGTATGGTTGGGGGATCCACTATTCTTTGCCAGGTATCGGCGATAAATAAAGCTCTGGCTGTGTCATTTCGTGTCGAAAGAGGCTCCAGATAAATCAGTAGGCTTCTATCCTCGTAGCCAGGCAAACGGAAAGGATCTCTCCAAGGTAATAGCCGGAGCGCAAAACGTAGGAACCGGCATTTGATGTATTCGACTCTTTCAACCCCATTATTGTAGCTTGGATTCCAAACTGCAAAGCAATATTCAAGGACCGGTCGGACCAACGAAGAGTAAATATGACTTCAGGCAATAAACATCGGTAAAATGTTTGGTGATTCCAATGATAAAACCCAACGTTCTAGATACTTTATCGATCAGATATGAAATGTGCTGCTTGTATGTTAGTCGCAAATTTAAAATTACGTCTAAATCTTTCACGTAGCTCACTCGTTCAATATCTGTCCATGACAGATTATAGTTGAATATGATCGGGTCCTTTTTTTTTCGAGAGATCGAGATAGATGAGCATTTTGTTGGGTCGTGAAAAGACCAACTTCTGATTCTACTGAAACTCGTATCCTTGTTGCAACATCAGAACCCTTTATACTTCCTGATCCATTTAGTTTCTACTCCTGAAGTGGCGAACCAGCCCAGGAGGCTGAAAGCCACTCTAATAAAGATAAAAAAAAATCCTACTCCTGGGATGAGGCATTTAGCTCCCACCTATTTTGGTTGGGCTCCCACCCTTCACGCTAGCGACTCTAGTAGTTCCCTACGGTAGTTCCCCTTTATACTTCCTGATCCATTTAGTTCCTACTCCTGAAGTGGCGAACCAGCCCAGGAGGCTGAAAGCCACTCTAATAAAGATAAAAAAAATCCTACTCCTGGGATGAGGCATTTAGCTCCCACCTATTTTGGTTGGGCTCCCACCCTTCACGCTAGCGACTCTGGTAGTTCCCTACGGTGAATCTGCCCTACAATAACGATGGATTCCCTGGAAATGGATGGTCTCCTGAAATCGAACCACACAGAGGCATTTAGCTGAACCATACTGACGCAATCAACTCGAATAGTCCCCGATTACGTATCTACCATACAACAACAGAGAGTTACTCCGCTAAACCACTCGCTTCTTGATTCTACCGCCATTTTTGGTACACAGCCGACAAGATTTGCGTAATGGTTCCGTTAATTGCAATCCACGCATATAGTCACGATACATTCTATGGACGACTTTCACTGGTTTGATATCTGCTCTGCTGATGGCAAGCATCTTGTTTTGCAATGGTCCGAATCGCGGGCAGTCAAAGACCACGTGCCCCAGTGTCGCACGGGCGTCTGTGCACTCCCGACAGAAGAGTGATGCTGTGAATCCGAATCGATGCAAGTTTTGCCTGAAGCAACCATGGCTATACTGAAATCGCGTAAGGTGTTTACCTCTGCATGCTTCCTTTTCATACAGATTTACAGATCTCCTTTGGCCGCCTTTTCGCAGACTCACTCTATTATTTCATTCCTTTATTATCGAGATTTTCAGGCTGTTCATCACCCGTCGTAGACACTCAAATACCTTTTGGGTATTTTCGTAACTTGTCTGGGGGTGAGATTCGAACTCGAGACTTTGGCGTGAGAGGTATGGAAGTTAATCACTACGCCGGGGTCGCCCATCAACACAATCTACGTGGCCGTTGAAGTTTAAACCAGTCGTCGATCATTCCCCCAAATACTTAAGCAGGCGCATCGAGGCTTTGGCATGCCTTCTGATGACGATTTTGGTTCGCTGCACCGCTTTGTAGTTGCACCTTCGTTTTGTTGTTGGCTATCTACAGCTTCGCCCCTGCAACCAGTTTGCATCTATACGGATTGCTTCTGCAGCCAGCATTTTCACTTGTTTCAGTGTTTTGCCTCTCACTGAGAATGAAATCCGATGACAATACAATCCGCAAAGCCAACGATCACTACGCCTTTGGGTAGCTTCAGCGTCAGCACACTGTTGTATAACCCGTTACAAAGTGTTGCAACCTTGCACAAAATTAATACCGTGCTGTTTACAATATTCTGCTCAGGTAATCTGAAACCCCCATTCTGTGCAGCGACTCAGCGTACACTGTAGACTTCCGTTGTATGATACCAAATTTCAGCTTTGGTAGCCCGTGTTTGTTATCTGTAAAAACAGGCTATTAAGGATGATCCTCTGCAGGAGTTTCCCGAGCGTATTCAGCAGGCATATTGGCCTATTCGATGATGGATCCCCCGATAGCTTTCCTGGCCTTAGCAGCAACGCTAGCTTCTGTATTTTCCAACTGTCCGGAAAATGGTCTTCCTCTAGACATTTCTGCACCTGTCCGGAAACGCCTGAATCGCCATCTGCAGAGCCACGTTAGGGATTCCATCCGGTCCGGGTGGTTTCTTCATCTTAAGCCCTCGTTTGAGACTTGCGTGCCCACAGCTTAACTTTTTTCTTCCTCGCCGTATGGTGACGTAGCCGCTTCGTTGGATCGTGCATCAGGAAAAGTACATCTACGATAACCTTCAGTTTTTTTTAACATAGAATTTTTATCCATCGTTAGGCCTTTGGTCTTATCCAACATAATACAGTACGCGTCGCCACAGGGGTTGGTATCAGTGGCTCAGCATAATTCCTTGTAGCAGTTATTGCTCAATCAAATTTCTCGTTTATTTCGGCCCTGGCCACGCGAAACACCACCCTACGTGCCTCTCTGTCTGCTGCAGTTTCAACTCTCTGAACATGTCGTCTGGCTTTCAGGCAACTAGCGTGGAGATTGCTCATTCAACCAGTAAGCTTGTTTCTTGGCTCCAGTTTCCTCGGCATGGTTTTGTCACATACTCTTACTATCGTATTCGTAAGTTCGTCCGCGTTCCGAGTTCGTTATCGAACCAAAGTTCCTCAACAAAGAGTTTCTTTTTGAAGACCACTGATCACCCATTTTTAACTCGACCCGACTCCAACACGTTGTTGGCTGTAGCTGTCAGCAGACGATTCGGCACCGTCTGGGTGTTACCGTACGCATTCCTCTGTCGGATTGTCATTGGTGCATTGTGCTTTCGGCGCCCTCCTCAGTTCGTCTTCTGTTTCTATCTCGTTCAGATCCCTGCACACGATCACTGTCTCCTGATGTAGAGCTCTTATTATTGCCTCATCATCAAGAAACTTTTCAACGAGCGTCTTAAAGAGTGTGCTCTTGATGGCAGAGTTCTTCTTCTGCTCAAAAAACACTTTACCTTTCTGGGTGCGCCTGGTTTTCACCGCTTTCTCCCCTAGTTCCTTAAACTACGTATCAGCTCTCACTTTTTGGAGTCGTTCCACTTTTAACCTCAACAATAAGAACATCTCCCTTATTTTGCTTACGACGAGGTCGAGGTAACGTTCATACTTGGTATTGCCTACTTGCTTTGTTGTCTTTTCGTTGTCTAGCGTTTTGCCGTCACCGTTGCAATTGTTTTTCTTTTTAATCTTTTTTTTTGTATTTGACTTTGTTGTCTTCAAGTTTGTTGAGTCCTCCCTCTGGGCCGCTATTTCCTTACATTGGAGAAATTTGCCTATCGTGATCTATGAAGCAGTAAGGCCATGATAAAGTTGACACGATCCTTCGTGGGGAACGTGTTCTGAGTCGGATCAGCGTATGTCAGAGGAATGTTACATCTCCCAAGGAACATTGCTGGTTTTGATTCGCACCGACTGACGATCACTAAAGTTTTTTCTCGTCGTCTCCAACGTAGAGACCTCGGAGAGAAACACCGTGAAGCGATGCGATACTGGTCCCCACCAGTATAATTAATGGTTACCACCATTTTTGGTTTTACATACATTAATTGTTATGTTATATATTCTCCGTGCGAGGAGTAACGAAACCCAAAAAAGGAGAGAGTTCCTCTCCCATGTGCGCATCGGTAAACAGAGTGCACACAATAGATCGCTAGAATAACTATACAAGCCACAGTGGTACATGAGCGTCTTCCAACCGGACATTTTTGCCTGTTGAAGTAGCGGACTTAGTCCGTGCTTCGACCTACCCCGCAGTGGGATGTTAGGCAAAAATGTCGTTGGTTCGCGTACCACTGTACACATGCCCTTTTCGCTCAATTTTCCTAAAAACATCTGTCATATTTCCGAGCCTGCCGCACACTAGCGGAACTATCAAAACTTTCTCTTCATATCTTTCATTCTAGCCAAAAACATTGTTGTTCACTCTTGGTGCCTCATGGTGATGAGCGAACATCTCCTTCTACATCATAATCGTTACTCCTCACACGGAGAATATATAACATAACAATTAATGTATGTAAAACCAAAAATTGTGGTAACCATTAATTATACTGGTGGGGACCAGTATCGCATCGCTTCACGGTGTTTCTCTCCGAGGTCTCTACGTTGGAGACGACGAGAAAAAACTTTAGTGATCGTCAGTCGGTGCGAATCAAAACAAACCCAAAAAAGGAAAGAGTTCCTCTCCCATGTGCGCATTAGTAAACAGAGTGCACACAATAGATCGCTAGAATAACTATACAAGCCACAGTGGTACATGAGCGTCTTCCAACCGGACATTTTTGCCTGTTGAAGTGGCGGACATAGTCCGTGCTTCGACCTACCCCGCAGTGGGATGTTAGGCAAAAATGTCGTTGGTTCGAGTACCACTGTACACATGCCCTTTTCGCTCAATTTTCATAAAACATCTGTTAAATTTCCAAGCCTGCCGCACACTAGCGGAACTATCAAAACTTTCTCTTCATATCTTTCATTCTAGCCAAAAACATTGTTGTTCACTCTTGGTGCCTCATGGTGATGAGCGAACATCTCCTTCTACATCATAATCGTTACTCCTCGCACGGAGAATATATAACATAACAATTAATGCAATTTTTTTACTTGGGCTGAACCTACTACCCACCAAGTTTGGTGAGAAGTTTTGAACGTACCCGGAAGCCTGCCAAGGTTTTACCGGGATTGGGGCAGGCTCACAAATAACTCACTTGTCATTTCTAGAAGCTCTGGAAATAATTGAGGAAGCTCTAAGTATGAAAGTATTGGCTTTTCATTACGATGGGTATTGAGATCGCTTGAAAATCCTACTATTTCTTCTTGTTCGGTTTATCAAATTCGGTCATTTCAACACTCTAAAAAGAAGCCAGTATGACGATACCGTGGGATTCGATCGACCAGTGTAATGTTGAAGAGTACTAGAATGTGAAAAGATGTGTATACATTTAACGAATTCTTTTATCTGATACATTCTTTGTAGTATGATACTACACAACGTGAAGCATTTCCTCAGCTGACCTCCAGAAGGCTGACCTTGTAATCCATCCTTATACAATAACTAAAAAACAAACAAGAACAACACTCAGAACAAGAGACCGAAATTTTCGCCTACTTGAGAAGAGAAACGTCCTTTTTCACCACCAGAAACAGATGAGAATATGAGAAGCGAGAGACTATTATACGCTCACAACAGTTTTCGCGAGAAAAGAAACGGCGATTTATAGTTTTCGGAGAGCATGAGCAGCTGATAAATCGTTTCTTTTTCAGTGAATCCTAGATGCCGATAATCATTTTTCACTTGCTTTTTGGCACCTGAAAATGCAGCAGTCTTCATGCTTGTTTTATTCTGACATTATAATTCGATAATGATAATCCATGGGGGTACCAGTGTGCACCGGCTTGGCCTTATTTTCAGTTTTTGCTCTAGGTAGCATGTTTTCAGTGAAAAATGTGACATGAGAAAATATTTTCGTTGAATTTTGGAGAGAGATATTTTCGCATATGCAAGAGAGAGGAAAATGAATTATCGGCGAAAAAGGATAGATGAAAATGTGAACGGTTCGCTACTCATCGACAACCGGCTTGAGAGATAGCATGGTTTTCACCCAGCTGAGTGTGAATTTCGATCTCTGAGTCAGAAGTCGAATTTGATACTATGGTCTCCCCAAAAGCATTACCAGCGTATACGAATTCTCCATGTAAAATTGAAGCCAAAGCAATAAAAAGGAAAGAGCTCATCCGGATTCCCAAAACGTCCTGTAGCCCTGATTATTGAATGAAGCATCCAAAGCTGCTTTGTTCACCTTCCGAATAACTGCATTGAAAGTGCTCTCTCCAATTCCATGAATAAAACATTCCCAAGTAGTGTTTTGGATTGAACACGAAGCCCCTATTTCACACAGCTGAATGGTTGATGAATGGAATACGGGTTTTATCGACAAAACTTTGTTTGCAGACGAAAATCTCAGAGTCAAAAACCAACAAAAACTTATAATACTTACTATGAGACAAATGAACGCCTTGTCTGTTCCAGAACAAACATCGAAAGAAGACGCAATTCGCAAACTGTTTTTTTTTTGTTCAGCCTGTATCTGTATCCTATCTGTATCTTCATCTCAAAATTTCACAGAACAACATGCACCACGAGAACTGAAACTATTTGACTCACTAATACACTTTCCTCTGACGATAACGACATAATCACAAAGCTAGCATTTAAAACTAAAAATATTTTTGGAACTTAACTGCATTACAATACATCAATGGGCGATTACAAATTCCTACAACGCACAGAAACTGATCAACACCAACAATCAAGCTATTCAGTGGCATCAAAATGAATTTGATCTACAGGATGGCCCAATGGAAATAGCTCACCTGGACTGTAGATCACAGCCGCTAAAATGTTCCGAGCAGCCAGGGAACATTTTTCTAACAGGTTTCCACCAAATAGCGGGAATGGAAAGAATGGCTCAGATCAAAACAACAAAGATGTATAGTTCAATCAGATATATTTTTATTTCAATCTTTAAACTTTGCTTAATGAACATTACCATATGGTCCGTAGTCCACCGTGCCTTGTGATTAGTTGCTCCGTGTCCTTGGCCTTTCAATTACCCTTGTATACAGTGGAGCTCAAAAGACCAAAAAAAAAAAAAATCCTCGATAGGACGACACTGCGGCAGGCAAATTCCGGTCTTTTGGCACCATTGGTTTATTTTGGCTCTCCAGGAGTGTTCGCGTCTTCTTCGCGCAGTGTGAAGATGCCTTGTCCTGGCAAAACTCGTAGTCTCCATCCAAATGATGTTTCTCAAGGAACGGAATGAGAATTTTCTGTCAACATTCTGTTTGGTAACGTTTGCATTAAAACAATGGACTTTTTTTCGGATGGTGATAAAAAAAAGCCAAGGCAGATAATTGCTTTTGATAAATCTCCCATGGCAGGTAATTATTTAAACTTACTTGCAAAACTAAATTCCACGCCCTTGCAAGCGGCCTTCCGGAAATCAACCGGAACATTCGCCATGGCGGACGAAAACATGCGTGTAGGCATGTTTTTGAGTTATTTCTTTGTTTTATTTATCAATTCCTCCTCAGTTTTCGCGACAAAATTGTTGGAGTACATCTAACGCTTCAGCTTGGCAAAGAAATTCTCGATGGGACGCAGCTGGGGGACGTTGGGTGGGTTCGCTGACTTGGGTACCACATCGATATTCAGCCTGCCCCCGTTCACGGCCAGTCCGCAGTGAAAGAAGAGCGGCTTTGACATCCCCCTCGCTGATTGTCAGCCACAGCAGCACCTTCTTGGGAAACCTAGTGTGTGAAATGAATAGGTCGTGGGGGAAGTAAAATTACGAAGTGCCCTGCCAGTCGTTGCCATTCAGGGTGAGATTCGCTGCGTTATTGCCTGAAGCTCCGAAACCAGTGAACGCGACTTCCGCTTCCTGACATGTATGTTCATGTTTCGCCAGGTACTTTTTGACTGTTTTCCGGTTGAACCGAGCTCCTGGCCAAGCGCACGCAGCGATGTAGCAAGTTTTCCCTCGGTCTTTCTTTTCAGCATCCTTTGGAGCTTCTTGTCACTCAGGGTCGTCGGCCGTCCGAAACCGGGTTTTCTTTCGATGCTCTGATTGTTGTCTAATAGTGCCAAGATGTTGCAAATGCCGGAACGGGCGTATCCGACTACCGCACGATGTCCGTTTTCGACGCGGTGGAGTGTTGTTCTTTGAATGCGTACACTTCTGAACGGAGTTGCTTCACTGTTTTTGCCATCACGGTTAGAGTTCTGACTGAGTTTAGAGCTGTCAAATTTTGTCAGCTGACTCATGGGCTACTATGATTGATGCTGCATGGGTGTTTTGTAAGTGCGGGTGAAGTAAACCCATAAAAAACCGGCAATTTTTGTCATTTTTTTTTTAAATGCAAACGTTAGACTTGCTGGTTGATGGCCAAGCCACTTGGTTTGAGAAACGGCTCTGAAATCTCCTTGTCGGGAATTGCGATGATAGCATCACTTTTTTCGAACTTGTCCTTGAATTTGTACTTAGCCGTCGGAGGAGTTGTAGATTTGTCCTTGGTGTAGAAACAGTTGTTTCCGGGCATCTGTGAGGCAGGGAAAAGTAGCCTTCGTCGTTCAGAACGAAATGCTTGCCCCGTATCGGCAATATACAGGGTCACTGGAATTTCACATTTTTTATTTGATCGTGCTTCCTATTGGCTCACCGAATCCCTGTTGTTCAATATAGTGCACAGCGATCGGAGCGTCTTTTAATCCATAATTTTTGTTGGAGGGCCATAACCTTTCTTCCGAATTACTGCCATGGGAGTCAAAGTACGGTATATGAAGATTTTCGAAACATTTTCCCGCTTATACTAAATTGTCTGAAAAGTTCCTCGAATATCAAACACGAAAACATTTTTTGTTGCCGAATTCGGTTTTATTTCTCATTTATTTAAGTCGATAAAGCGAGTTCAGCGAACGGAATGCTTGATGCTGCCAACTTGTTCCATTGAAATGCCCAAAACTTTAGCTAGCTCTCTCAATTTCACTTTTGGCTCCTCCAATACTATATTATGGATTTTATTGACGTTCTTTGTTGTTTTGACCTCATTTGGGCATCCAAAACGCGGTGCGTCAACGGTGCTCGTACGGCCGCAACGAAAATCAGCAAACCACTTATGAATCGTTGGAAACGACGGAACAGAGTCTGGAAAATAGTTATCCAGCTTGGTTTTGGTTTCGGCAGCCGTTTTCTAGCGTAAAAAATAGTATTTTATCAAAACTCAAAACTCGGATTTTTCCATTTTTTTTAAACTTGCTGATTGGTCTCTTCTCACTGTTGTCACTAATGAAAGCGTGGACAGAAATGGCTGAAATTTTGACAGCCGACATTCAAGGAGTGAAACTCATAGAAAGTGGTTCACATTGGCGATTACCAACCCCATATGTAGGAAATTAAAGGGACTTTTCAGGAAGCCCAGTATTGGTTTACCATGTTTTTTTCCCCACAATCTTTGTTCGCTTAAATAGTTGTACAACTGCAAATATTCCAGAAGGTTAAGTTGGAAGTTATCAAACAGCACAGGTTCACACATATGACACAAAAATCCTTGAAGATGGATCCACACGTAAGACAGGTCGGAGCAGAATATCAAAACCACTTTCGCCTGTTGTGGACCACCAAAAATATAAGAAAACATCTAGCACACTACGCGAAAAAAACGAATTACCGCAATCACACTATTAGGATAGGGCTCACTGTACAGTTCGATTTTGTAGTTTCACGTAATTCTAAATTTATTACATATATTTGATCGAATATTGAAATGACGGACTTCAAAAAAACAACGCAGTCTTGTTTTGTAAGTCATCATTGTCTTAAAATTGTTCAGCACAAGTAGTATTAAAGAGGAAGTAGATCTTGTGGCAAATATCTTCGCTCAAGAATTTAGATCGCTGATGGTGCAAATGTTAGTTACGAAAATAAAAAATAAATAAAAAGATGATGCCTGGAATTAATTCCAGATTTAAGCATAAAACACATACTGCGTACTCATTGAACATCATAAAAAGAGTTCAAAACCGTTTTCAATAAGATGAACCGATTGAGAGGCTGCTAAGAATTTAGAATTGATTTCAACTTGTTTTTACGGTCAATGAAAAGCCCAAATTTTGGGTTCAGATTAGATAACCATCTTGCACATGGTGCCCCTAGGATGTTTTTTGTCACAAGAATAACAGCGTATCTGTAAGTATGTAGTTGAAATTTGGATTTATGTGCCATAATCAGTTTATTGGCTGTATATCGGTAAACGACTGAACCGAATGTCGATGCGACCCATGTTGACGTGCAGAGTTGATGGAGGCTGTGCATTGGCGCATCATTTGCTTGTAGCTTAGATATGTTTTTGTCACTGCTATTGCACTAACCGGGTGTATTTTCCATTTTACGTAACGCTTGTGCGAGGATACCATATGTATGAACATATAAAGTGCAAAACGATTGACTTTGAAAGGGAAGCTATATTTGCCACAGGTGGATCAAGGAGAATAATGTTGGGAGCTTGTTTAGGCAGACTTGCAGAGTAAAGATCATTAACGTCACTCTACCGAACTCAAATTTGAGTAACTTTTGACTCAATTTAGATGAAAGTAAGGGTACTCAAATGTTCATAAATCTTATTGGAATCCACAATCCAATAACATCGCATTAGTTTGTCACAGTTTTTGGATTATATCACTTTGCAATGTGACGGAAGATGATTAAATAATTTAATTAAAAGTTACGTCAATGATATTAACGGAAGAGAAAATCTATGCAGAGAAATCGATCACTGTAGTGAGTGTTATGATACTAAGCACAAGAATGATTACATACTGTTTTTGGTTGGCGCTGTACGATATTGTAATACTCGTACGTGAAGTTTACATATTTATTATTTACCAAGTAAACGTAGAATCAAAGCTGAGCAATTACAATATATAAAGTATGACATAGGTTTTTATTCTAAACTATTTATACTCGGTTTTGAACTTCATTGAGGAATAAAGCGGATAACATAATTTTGTAATGTGAATAATGAGAATACTCAAAGTTGTAAATTTTGAAATCAATGGGGCTAAAAAATGGTTTTGTTGGTTTGGACTTAAAAAATAATAATAATCTAGTGACGTAAAAACTAAATTGAATATGTTGTGATAGAGTGGGTCGGCTGAGAGCGATCGTAGCAAAATCGTGAATAATATTAATCATCTATTATACATACAAACACATGTTCACAAAAAAACACATACCTCCCAAGTAACAATTCAAATGCAAATTGGTTTTATTCATGTTTTATGGTAGTTTTATCAAAGCATTATTGAGATCATCTGGTTTTATCAGGGCATTTTCCAAGTTAAGGTGGTTTTAATTGATTAACAGAACACTTGAAGAAACCTCCATAAAACTACATCATTTATAAGTGTAATTCACCTTATAAGTAATTTTATAAGATACTTGAGTCCCCTCTCAAGACATCGTTTTGTAACTTTCATAAAACCTGATAAAAGTTTTGAGAAAGTTTTATGACATTCTTCTTCAAGGTGAATGTATCTTGAAAATGCTGCCATAAAACGCTCTTAGAACCATTTGGTTTCGAGTAAGAGCACATACTCTTAAGAAAGAACATTATGTGAAAAATAAACAAACTGGACAATGGACGCCCATAGGTGAAAGAAAATATAAAATAGTGGATCGTTCAAGCGGAAATTCAATAAAAACCTATCCAATATATTGAATACTCCTTCATCTCAGCCACCAACGACATTTTTTTTCCATCGCTAGATTCCATTGGAATCGCAGCCTACTGAGACTAACTTATCAGAAGGGTCTATGCGTTATGCGTCCTATTTTTTTTGTAACGAATCAAATTAAATGGTGCAATGTGTACGAGAATCATAACTCATGATTATTGATTTTATGCTAGTTGTGCAAGTTAAACCTAACGTCCCAGGCAGTGGATTATCGCCATGCGTTATTGTATGTCCACCACCGTTAGGAGATGGTGCGTTGGAATTACTCAGTGATCTACTACACAGCGCACTTCATCCGACGTTAGGTTCATAAACCTATAGCTATAGCATATAGATCAAGAGGAAAAATCATTTTTCACTCAACTGATGTTTCCGCCTTCCAGGCAATATTTATTGTTATTCTTCCCAAAACCATTGTTAGAATATTCAAGTTAAATTTTCTTTTTGTTTTTGTTTTTTTTATTGACTAACGCTGGTGATTAAAAATATTAAATTTTAAGCTGTTATTATGACTAAGAACAACAATTATGCATAGGCACTTTTGATTTGCACCGTCACGTTTTCTTTGTTTATGATGGGCCTTTTTCACGCTGATTTTATGGCTATCTTACGAGAGACTTGTTTACCTTGAGCAATTCAAACAAGTTTTATTCAAGCGTAACTCATCTTTTTCAAGAGTAGAACAAATAAAGATGAACTTATCGCACTCCTCAAAAAATCTTGTTAATCTTGTGTAAGAAATATAGGTTTTATTTGCGTTTTATGGTAGTTTTAGATAAAACCATTGTAAAAATGGCGAGCGTGGCTACTCTGGATTCCCTCGGAATGGTTGCCATTTTCATAAGTATGCAACAAAACTCTAATTTTTCCAATGGTACGAACAAACAATGCTGTTTAAAATTCATTTTGAAACATAAAATGGATTGTAGACACAATTTATTCAAGATCTAACAATTTATAAGACAAGGCTATTTGTTGAAATTTCAACTATATTTTTTATTTTTTAAATAAGTCAATGTTCTAGCAATAATTCAGAG
Source organism: Aedes japonicus (assembly GCA_034211315.2). NCBI lineage: Eukaryota > Metazoa > Arthropoda > Insecta > Diptera > Culicidae > Aedes > Aedes japonicus. The sequence continues at coordinate 97,257 of JASCZW010005475.1, read as the reverse complement.
CGCGTTAAAATTTTCGAACTTTTATGTTATAAAGCACCAATAAACTGAATGTCGTATGAAGAATTCATCAATGGCAGGCAAAAAACAGATGCATTAATTTATCAATTAATTTACATACGTATCCACTTTGGAAGAGAATTATAGTAGCTTCCACTCAACCATAAACAAAAAAAAATCGCCATTCAGCAGAACGAATCGAAAAATGGAATCTTCGAAGCATATTTGTGATGGACTGGAAGTGTTCTTAAAGAGGAAAATCATAAAACTATTATAACTTGTGGTAGTTTTATCATAGTTTTAAGTATTTCTTGAATGTCATTACAAGTATGTACCGATAAAACTATCAAGTTTTAAGCCAACCTTGGGCAATAGTCTTGAGAACCTCCTGTAGTATGGGCCTTTTGGAACTTAAGAGGGTTTTATGGCTGTTTTATCGATGTTATGTAGAATATCTAGTTTTATGCGTGGGTTTATCAAATGAGTCTTAAAAACTTCTTCAAGTGTGCCTTAAAATTGAATTTGTTACTTGGGCTTACACACACACAAGACAATATAGTAAGTATTTATAAGTCGTATTTGTCCATGTTTAAACCCTTAATCAGAAAACCAAGCACTGTAAACAAAAATACCACCGTACGTTACCAATAAAGCTAGAGAAAGTTTCTTCTTATTCTTCTTCTTCTTTCTGTTTGAGCTAGACTGCTGTTATTGCTCTAAGGAAGGGCCGGTATCTAGGGAAAGCTTAGAATCTAAAAACAGCCCAAGATATTTAAACTGACACTTTTTCGATCTACGAGGTCTCGAAAGCTGGATTGTTGTATAGTATTATTTTCTTTCTCAGTGAGTGGAAGCAAATCGTTTGGTCTTAGAAAAACTAAGCGACAATATCGCTTCTCGGCCTAAAGGCTACGATAAAAACAAATAGGGACAATAAATAAGATTTCTCTGAGTTGATAATTTTTCTAGATGAGAACACCACTTTTAAATTACTGTAACTTTTACTCGTTGGGTATTATCTATAAATTTTTGGGTAAAATTAGTTCAATGCGTATTTGTTTACCCTGTGTAAGTTTCACTAGCAGATGTGCTCATCGTGGATCTTTCTCATCGTGCCATCAGCAGGAAGATGAGAATGGTACATTCTACGGTGTCTCGTGTTTTAAATCGGTACCACAAACGTTTGACCATCGATCGGATAGAAAAAAGTGGCAAAAATGGATCTCCGTATAGTGTTAAGGATCACAAGCGGGTAGTTCAATCTTTCAAGAGGAATCCCAACAGTTCAATTTGAGATGTGGCGAAGAAACTGAATCTAACCAAATTTTTCGTGCAAGATGCGAAAAAATTTGAAGGACTACACACGTACAAAGTCCAAAAGGCGCCTAATCGCGATGTAACGCAGAATACTGTAGGTAAAACACGTGCACGGAAGCACTACACCCAGATGTTGACGAAACCACATTGCCTCGTTATGGATGATGAGACGTATGTTAAAGCAGACTTCCGGCAGCTTTTGGGGCTCCAGTTGTTCACTGCTCAACATAAACTCGATGTCCTAGAGGACGTTAGGAAGCAGAAGATGTCAAAGTTTGCCAAAAAAATATATGAGCAATTTGCTCGTTGTGGAAAGCGGAGCACACCATTCGTGACAACTGGAACGGTCAATGGGCTGGTGTACCTAATGGAATGCCTCCAAAAGCGGCTTCTTCCTCTTCTGAGGTCACACGATGATTCTACGATTTTCTGGCCGGATTAAGCCTCGTGCTAACACTCGAAAGAGGTTTTGGGGTGGTACAAGGCTAAGGAGGTAAATTTCGTGCCGAAGCATCTCAAACCCCCGGACGCTCCGTAACTGCGGTCAATTGAAAAGTATTGGACCATCATGAAGCAGGCACTTCGAAAGCATCCTATGGAAGTCAAATCGGAGGAAGATATGAAGAAAAAAAGGATTGCCACGCAAAAAAAAGTTGGTTCAAATGTTGTACAGGACTTTATGGGTAGTGTAAAGAAAAAGGTTCATGCATTTGGATATGGAATTGAAATTGAATAAAACAAACATGAGAAATATTCATAACATGTTTTATTTTACTCCCTCAAAGTTTGAAGATGATTGATTGAACGGGCAAATTTTGCCGAATATTTGTGTGTGCCGCAGTTTGATTGCGTACACCCTTTAATCAGATGATCAGTTATATCCGTATGGCCGGATATTCGGATTCGTTTCTAACACTTCAGAGTTTTTATTATCTAACAACAACTTGAAAATAGTCAGAGGTTATTTCCACGAATTGTTTATTTTTTGCGCATTTGACCTATTGAACATTTCAATTTGAAATCTTATTTAAGAACTAACAATTAACTGGATGAGAACAGTCTTACTGCATTGTAGTTTAGATTTATAATTGAGATCATTGTTGTTGACAGGTTTAGAATAAGTTTAAATCTTCTGACCAATGTTACAGTCTTTAGGCGTATTCCAATAAACAAATCGCTTCTGTTGGGTGTGGACCCCCCTTCGAAGACACTAGACACCATCTTTGCAACTAGCAGAATAATAATGATACTACTAAAAGGGCACTGCTGGTGAAAAGAAGTCGACTAGCAGGAAAGTTCCTCTGTAATCCCCAGGGGTGTGAACGAATGTGATAAAGTCAGCATCACGGGGGACCTTTCCAAAGCCAGATTTTTCTTTTTTATATTCATTGTCGTGTTCACTATTTAATAATCAATTTTCGTATTTGTCCTTTTCTTACTTTTACGTTTGCGATATCAGAGGCACGCGCAGAGATAGTTGGGCCACAAGTAAAATACTTGACACCTGATTCAACGCTGAAATTAATATGCAGGGTAGTGCAGAGCACCGAAGCGACTGCATTTATATTCTGGTATCATAATAATAGGATGATTAACTACGATGTCGACAGAGGAATTAATGTTTCGACTGAAGCAGGTACGTATTTTTTCATAAGGGTCGGTATAATAAAAAAAATATAGGAACAAAATATACTACTGTAAATGACTTGCGATTTGTAAAATAATGCAACAAATATTTCTTTGTGATTAGAAGAATACATAGAAAAATAAAGGTCTGCTGGAAGAAGCTAGTACAACTTTGCTGGGAACTATAACCTTTCGCTTTAGTCGAAGTTAACATTAGGTTGAATCCTAGAGGGTTTGAGCTGTTTAGTTGAATACCTGTAACTAAAGGGTGTCCACGATGAAATTGCCACACTATGAAATTGCTCTAACTTTTTAACCGTTGGGTAAAATTTAATGAAAATTTGGGTGGATTTAGTTCATAGTGCATTATTTACATCCTGCAAGTTTTAAAGTCCTGTGATCAAAACTCGCGGAAATGGAGTCGAAAGAACGAGTGATTAAGCGGTTCGAGGAACGGTTGACCACCGATCGGAAGCCCAGAAGTGAAGGAAAAAGTATTCCGTACAACACCAAAAATCACAACCGCGTAGTTGGGGCCTTCAACCGAAATCTGAACGCCTCCGTTCGGGATGTGGCTAAGAAGCTGCACTTAAGCCGAAGTTTTGTCCAGAAGGCCAAAACTAAGGCTGGGCTTCGAACGTTCAAGGTACAAAAGGCCCCTAATCGCGACGAGAAGCAGAACAAGTCCGCCAAAACCCGTGCCAGGAAGTTGTACCTCAACATGCTGACGAAAGTTGAATGCTGCATCATGGACGACGAAACATATGTGAAGGCCGACTTCAAACAGATCCCCGGCAACCTGTTTTTCACGGCCAAGGATAAGTTCAGCGTTCCGGAGCATGTCCGCACTCAGAAGATGTCCAAATTTGCGAAGAAATTCCTGGTTTGGCAAGCCATCTGCACGTGCGGGAAGCGGAGTGCACCTTTCGTGACCCAGGACACGATGAACGGACAGGTGTACATAAAAGAGTGCCTGCAGAAGCGGCTGCTTCCTCTCCTGAAGGCCCACAACGTCCCAACAATCTTCTGGCCGGATTTGGCCTCATGCCACTACTTCAAGGACGTGCTGAAGTGATATGCAGACAATAAGGTCAATTTCGTGCCGAAAATGTTCAACCCTCCCAACACTCCGGAGCTCCGCCCCATCAAGAAGTACTGGGCGATTATGAAGCAGCACCTTCTTAAACGACCTAAGGTAGTGAAGACAGTCGAGGAACTGAAGAAAGTATGGGTTTACATCAAAAAAACGGTTGATTCACAGGTTGTGCAGAATCTTATGGCCGGGGTTAAGGCCAAGGTGCGGGCATTTGCATATGGACTGTAAATAAAATACGAGTAAAATGGTAAAATGAAGTTTAATAGTTATTTCTCAATCCCTGAAAATTTGATGGCAATCGGATGAAAACTCGAATTTTGCGAATCAATTTTGTGTGTGGCAATTTCATCGTGGACACCCTTTAGAAATGTGAAGATAAATTACTATTTTCCATTTAATTCCAACTACCTTTGCCTATCTTGACAGATACGCGTATTTCATCTACAATGTGCAGACTTCTTCAGTGTCTCGTACTAATAACTCGACATGAAGTTTAATTTTTCTTGAAGAAATTTTCTTGAAGACTAATATTTCTTCTCATTTCAAGTAACATTAGGTTGTTTTGTTTTTTCCTAACTATCCATTAAACATGGGTCATTTAATATAACGCGAGCGCAGGAATTAGTTTAGTTATCCTCGCTTATGTCAATTGACCTTTAAATAGACCGTACTTATTATATTTTTAAATTTAGCCATAATTCTTAACACAAAATCTGAAGCTTAAGGTCACTGAAATACAACATTGGCCGCTATCATGGCTGCTTTACATTTGCACTTCGTATTTCTGTAGGCATAACTCAACCAAACTACGATGATTTCAGATGCCCAACTTAAATGCATTTAAAATCTTTGTAGTTTATACGAGATGTACCTACAGAAATACGAGGTAGCGATGCAGATCCCCCATAATGGTGGTCATATTATTATTGCTGTGAAAAGTTTAGAGCCGTGTAATGGACCGATATTTTTGTGGTTCTCCAGTATTTTGAAAAAGATTTTAATCCGGCTTGGGAAGCGCCTTTAAGCTGATATGTATGCACATATAAATACAGTCACCGTCAGAAAAAAGTGCCCACCTACCCCAGTTTCTTCTTTTTGTGCAGCAAACTGTGAAATAAGTAAAAAAAATTAAGTTTTTGTTGTTTTAATGGCATATTTTTTATGTTCTTTTCTTGTCTGGTACATCAAAAAACACTTGTCCTGCAAATTATTTTTTTTCTTCAAGAAAGATCAAACTACAGTAGAAATTATGTATATCAAAATAAAGTGCCCACTTCTTATTTTCTTTTAAAAAAACAAGTTGTAGATCCAGTCTGTTGAGTGATCAGAAGTTGGTGTGTCCTCCCCTAGTCTCCAACAGTTTTTGCAAACGTTTCGGCATACTCTCCACCAGATTCTTCAGGTGTTGTGTGTCAAGATACTCCCAGGCGTTCTCAATATCTTGAAAATAGTTATGTTTGTTGGTAACTCCTGTCTTATCAACTCGTGAGTCCAAGATGGCCCACAAATTCTCTATTGGGCTCAGATCTGTACTCTGTGGGGGCCATTCCATAGGTTTAATACGGCAGGAACGGGAGAATGCCTTTGACTTCTTCGCGGTATGTTTTGGGTCATTATCTTGCTGGAACACAAATTTGTTTTCCAGCTCAGTTTTAACCAACGAAACCTCCAAATTCTCACGCAATATGTCGATGTAGGAATCTGCTGTCATAATACCATCGATTTTTACCAAAGTACTAACGCCCGCCCAAGAAAAACATCCCCACACCATCACGTTCCCTCCACCATGCTAAACTGTGCCCTGGATATGTCGATAATGAAGCGCCTCGCGCCGTGTTCCAAAGAGTACTCATCGACGTTTCGCGCGATAACCCGTTTACGAATGTTCGCCAGTAACCGCGTTTCTTGGCCTGGATGAGGTTCTTAAGTTCGCGTTCGAGAGCCGTGTATACTTCGAAGTGCTCAGGTGTTCCAAGTCTATGGAAAACTTTAAACGCGTCGGACTTTTTACGGTAAACCTCGGTGCATTGCTGATCCCACCATGGAGAAGGAGGTTTCCTGCGAAATGACGTTCCTGGAACTGGTCGAGTTTGAGCTTGAAGCGCGCTGTCTAAGATCAGGTTGGAGAGAAAGTTATATTCTTCCAGCGATGAAAGCCATTCTACCGTCGTTACGGCTTCATCTACTGCTGTCCTCAACTTTGTCCAATCGATGTGACGGGTAAGATCATACGTGACGTTAACAGATTTCGATGGATTGAACCCGGTGGCAACCGAAATTTTTATGGGCAGGTGATCACCGTGGGGATCTTGAATCACATTCCATGTGCAATCCAACGATAATGAATTCGAACAAAGTGTGAGGGCTAATCTACTGCCAACTGAGGATGGACCAGTAAAACGTGTTACTTCGCCATTGTTAAGTACTGTCATATTGAAGTTGTCACCGAGGTCATATATTAGGGAAGACCGGTTGTCATCGTACAGTTCTCCCCAGCCTGTACCGTGAGAGTTAAATCTCCCATGACCAACCGCGGAGTAGGAAGGACCGAACAAACATCTGAGAGTTGTTTTCGGTTAATGGAGGCTCTTGAAGGAATATAAACGGAAGCAATGCAAAGACTTTTAATTTTAATAACATCCTGACATGCGACAACTTCAAATTTACTCTATAGAAGGAGTAGCACTTTTTGATCCCTAAAAGTACTCCCCCTCCACGTGAATCCTCACGACCAAGACGAATAATATTGAAATCATGAATCGGAAGATTGATTTCGGAAGAGAGCCATGTTTCACAAAGAGCAAATGCATCACAACCGGTAGTGTGAGCTAAAAATTTGAAGGATTCCAATTTAGGAATCGAACTTCGACAATTCCACTGTAGAACAGTGATCAAATCCCCGACCTCATTTGGAAAATTATCCATCGAAGGAAATGGTAGCTGCAAGGAGGGGCCACTTAATTGTCAATAGCTTCAAAAAGGTCTTCACTGTTGAAAGCATTGCCAAAACAATGCTTTTGAGAGGATCAGAAATTTCGAGGTACTTAAAGATACCTTCGGCAATGTCATCAAATGAGAACAGCCCACTTAGGGGGCTTCTGTTCTTAAAAAAGGGGGGTCAGGGGTTTTGGATGTGAGAGATGGAAAGTCCTGGGTGTAGTTAGTACTACGGAAACCTGGAGGAATTGTGTTTTCCATTTTTCCACCTCTTTTTTAAACGGGCAAGCTTGTCTCGAGCTTCTTTTCAACAACTTTCCGTGGGCGGACGCGTCTTCGCTTCCTTGAAGAACCTTCCGGAAAAGTGAACGATGTTCCCTCTTCAGCCGAATCAAAGTCAGCTTCGTCATCTGACAGAGGAGCAAAGGGATTTGTATTGGCACTGGGTGATGGTGAGGCGTTTTTCACCATTTCGGCGAAAGATTGCCTGGAACGCTGTTTCAGCGAGCGTTCTAATTTTTCCCCGCGTTGTTTGTACGCCGGGCACGACGAGAGAGCATGAGGAGGAGTACCCTTACAGAAAGCGCATTTAGGTGTGCTGTCTGCGCAGGCGCCATCCTCGTGCTTCTCCCCACAATTAGAGCAGCGTGCCTTATTGCTGCAATGGGAGGTCGTATGTTCTATCTGCTGGCATTTCTGGAAGATCATGACCCGAGGTACAAACAACCGCACAAGTAGTCGAAGTTTTCCCAACTCGACGTATTGAGGGAGGGCTGAACCAGAAAAAGTTACTCGAAACGAGTCTGACGGAGTAAACTTTTTTGCACCCTTATTGGTCGACACTGTGCCTAGTTTTCGCACATCGAGTATCTTGACTGAAGGAAGCAGAGGGTTCTTAAATCGACCAACCCCCTACTTCAACAGGATCTCAGTTGCTCTCAAAACCGCTTCGGAGACCACACCTTCTATCTCCGTACCGTTCGCTTGTTCACTGGGCAAAAAAACGGTTTGGGGCTTTAAACACCTTGTCAACTTGTAACTCAGCACGCTTCCTGGTTTTCTGGAAAAAACCGACTGACTCCTAGTACTTTTGAGTGACATCTCGAATTGACATGTTTGGACAGATCATGAGTTGTTGGACAACTTTTCTGGCCATTTTAATGTTAATTGAATCACTTTTACGACCACTCCCTTTCTTTCTTCGGGCAATCAGATGCTCCTTGAATGTTCTTATCACACTTGCCACAATTGTACTTGTAATTCCAAGCATTTTAGCGATGTCTCTGGATTTTGATTGTAAGTGCACAACATTTTTTTACCGGACAATTTCTTGTTTCGGCAACATGAACTGCCTTATGAATAGCTATGAAACTTAACAGATGTAAACTTGCTCAAACTTTCAGAAGATGTTACAGAAGATTTTTGGTTTGCCATTTTGATAATATGTACACACTTTAACGTGCTTGCGGTTTGCACTTTTTTCATATCATCGTAGTTGACCAAATTGAAACTGGATTCATCACTGGAAAGTAATTTACGCAACGTTTTCGTCGAACACATTAATCACTGCTAGAAAACTAGTTTTCACTACAGCTTTCCTTTGTGACTAAGCAAAATGACTTACTACGTGAAGAAAACCTTAACCGCATATAGCAGACTGTTTTACGTTTGAAATTGCATTGTTGCATTATGTATTACAGTTGCTTAAGTTTTGGCGCTTTTCATCGAGGGGTTGTTAAACATTTTTAGTGACTGTTACCGATCAATAAATAACAATTTGCATCTATTTTAGTACAAACTTTATAATAGATGAAATATTTGGTTGATCAATACGAAAAAAGCAATCATTAGTTACTGTAGTATAGTATATAATACTGATATTATATGATGATGAGCAGTTGCTCAACTTTTGTGTGACACTGTACATGATACAGTTATGTTTATAACGATAAAACAGTTTTTAAAAGGCCCTCTACTCATCTTTAACTCCTGCTTTATTTTTAGACTGCCATATTATGACACAATTATCAATACTTTCTATTCGAAACTTTTTGCAGTAAACAAACTTTCACTTTCTTATGTGGATATGAAGGCTACCGATTAAACGAAGATTTACGGATGAAAAAAAAATTGAACAATACATTGGTTGTTGTACAATATTTCTTAATTTAAATTTTTTCAGATTTTCATTATTCAGAACTCAGCGTCAACCACGCTGGAAAAGAACACTCTGGAAACTATACATGTGTCCCAAGCAACTCCCAACCAGCCAGTGTCGTTGTACATATATTCAAAGGTGAAAGTTTTTCAATGCAATTTGGATAGGCGACCGTAGAATCAACCTTTTTCTATTATTCTTTTCAGGCGATCATCCAGCTGCAATGTATCACGAGCACCGCAGTTCTTCCACAATCCCATACCGAGATGCGAAACTGTGCGGATTGCTGCTTCTCATTGAAATTCTGTTCTGTTTAACGATGCTCTATTGAAACCCCGTACCAGGCCTTTTATTTGCAGATTAAGGGAGAAAATCATGTCCGTACCATCGATTGGTTGTTGTTAACGATAAACTTTCGAGAGTCGTTCAGGAAAAGTTTTTATTTTGCGGATTTGTCGACGAAAGGAAAATCTGGAATATTAAAGCGACAACTTTTTGTTCATGTGACTCGTTGTAAATTACGATAATGAAGAGTGCTTTCGGTTCGTTTTTTGTCAACTAATGAAAAAGATTAATTTTATATCCAAATCAGTGAGTACCTAGCAGAGAGTTTAGAAAGTATATACGACGTTTCGTACGTGTTATTTAGTTGTATATATGTATGTTTTATATAGTGAAGCTGTTTTCGTATGGCACATGATATCACTGTCCCAATGAAATTTAGAATACATATTTAGTTTTTATAACGAGGACAGCAGTATTGCAAATTCTGTAAACCTATTTCATAGAATTTTTCACTAGTTTGATAATATTATTATGTCTACAAAAAATTAACTAATTTTCATGTTGACTTCTGTTGTACTTTTGATTTTATTTCTTTTGTTGATGATTGAATGACACCTAATTTATAGAAGTAGCGTTCATCACTTAAATACGACATTTTTGTCACAATGCAAAAAGCAAAAATGATACATCCACCGAGATGAACACAATAAATTTTAATTCCTGGGCTCGTTATTCAATTACTCAACTCGCAACAGATTTTCTGGCTCGGTGCGAATTTGGTAATGGATTTTAATATTTATTTACTAAATTCTGGTAGACAATGTAAGAGGACAAAGTACACAAGTTTATTTATTCATACAGGCTCAATCTACTTTCCAGAGTCCAGTTTACTTTTTTAAACTAAGGAAGAGCGAATTTGAAGTATCTACAAAACACGTCTTTTTTTATTTGTAAATTTTTCACTGTAAATTTGAAATTTTTTAAAGAAAAAAACACAACAAACTAATAAACAAAGAAATCCACAAATGAACTAAAAGTAAACACACATGTTAAGCCGACTACATTCTATTTTTATGTTTTAAAAAGTGATCAAATGAAGTGTTAATTTTAAATTCTCCTGGTCTCCTAATCACGACAGTTCTACAAATACGTTAAAAAAAAGTTTTTAAAATAGTGTTTTTAAACAAAAGTGAAGGTAAAAATTAAGGTTCTATAAGTTCTGTTATTCGGTACATTGAGTTGTATACCTCCTGGGGGTTGCAAAATGCTGAGTAGACAACTGGAATGGAGCGTGTGTCTCCCCAACATAGCTTTAGTCCTCACAAGTTCCTACCTCATGCTTCCACGGGTCAGAAGATGAAAATGACCGCCAGCTAAGTGTTGCGTAGCTGGTAGTGCAGTCTGGGCACTGTTGTCCTTCTAACTTCAGCTAGATTGAGGAGGTGCGTGCCGAGCGTCTGTCGACCAAGAAGGTACAGCTCAAACAGCGTCTGTCCTGGCATCCAGTGGTTGAGCAAGAAACGCTGTATCGCGTCAACTATGCATTAGGTGGTATTCGCACCAAGGCGATGTAAGCCGCGTGACCCCAATCATCCATGGAATTCCCAAGTATTGTACACCGTGTCCAATATATTCTCATTCACTTTTTCCTTGCACTGGTGTCGTGCAACTACTCAACATGCTTCACGTATGTGTTGGTGTAGTTTTGCACTATGTTTATACAAACGCTTTTAGGTTATGTCCGATTGTTTTCATTCGTTGTTTATCTTTTACCAGCGATGAAGAAGTTTCGTGCCGTGGTGAAAAAAAGTTTTTGAATGGTGAGCGCCCGGGCGCTATTTTCAGAAATTTGAAAAACCTCGGAGTAAAGCGGGATTTTGTGTACCGGAGCATCAGAAGGTACCGTGACACCTACTCGTTGGATGAATGGAAAAGATCCGGTCGTACTCATACGGTGCGGATTGCACGAGTTCTTGAAGTGGTCAGGGAACGCATGAGCCAAAAATCACAGCGCTCTGTACGTAAAATGACCATCGACCTGAATGTTTCGAGATCGTCAATGCACAATATACTGCAAAAAGATATCGGATTCCAAGCTTTCAAGAAACGTAAGGTTCACGGAGATCCGAAACGTTCCAAGCAGAAACGACTCAAAAAAGCAATTTTGCTTTGGTCGTGGCACGGTGGAGAAGAATTTATCGTTTTTTTTATTGATCATTTATTTGTACACGCTCAATCGAAACAATTTTACAGAGCCAACTTTTCATATTTTTATACATCATTTATCTTAAAACTAAGGTTGACCCGTAACGCTGGTAGATCACCTTTTCGTGGTGCGTTACGGGGTATCAGATCTACCACCGAACCCTAGTCCGAATTAGTTCAAACTAGGGAGCATTTTTGTTATTTGTAGTCAAAGGAACATATCTTAGACCTTATTACATTTTATGTCTTATGAAAAGTGACAATACTCGTTTTGCAATTGTGCGAAGATGAGCTTAGAATAAGTAAAATATGGTTAGTCTTCATTTATGTGAATTCTCATTGTCTATTTGATGTTCTATAGTTTGAATTGGTTATGACTAGGGTTCTGATGCATGGTCAGTATCGGGGTCATAGTTTGTTTTTTTTGCAATGAATCTGATTTTGACTGATAAAGGGGCGCGCCTTTGAAGAGTGCTCTCACTCCTCAAAGGGTTTAAATAGCGGAAACTTTCAATAAAATTCGATTCATTGCCAACAAAATAAACAATGACAACTGTAACAACACCGAATACTTTATCATTTCTCAAAAGTGATGAGGTTACTCGACATGCACTAAGCAAATGTTACGGGATATACTACAATAGATCTAATTACTGGTCGCAGTGGTTGATGTCCCGAACAGAGGAAAAAAAAACTAAAGTTAGGGGGATAGAACCGATTACTCACGGTCGTCTCGAGGTTAATAGGAATTACAAATTACGGATGGGAAAAAGGGTGGGAATTTAAAGTATGGTTTACATAACACATTAAATTTAAATTCTAAATTATCTAAACACTTTTAACTATACAATTTATGGTTTTTTTTGACTTGAACATTTTTTGAAAAAGAAAAAAAAACACACATACACATACACATGTAAAAAAAACTTATAGTTAATATACAGGTTAAACTAACTACAATCTAAGCAAATGTTAGTCAAAAACACATAAATGAGTATTATGTACTCCAAATCACGTACAGCTAAAACATCTCGAATTGGCACATTGGGTTGTCTACCGAAGGGAATCATAAAGCTCCGATCTGACTCCACAATGTTCAGCACAAGACCAAATAACGTAATCTGCGTCCTGATAGCCTTGTCAACACTCACAGAGATTACTGTCGCTCAGCCCAACCCGATATAAACTAGCGTTCAAGGAATAATGATTGGACATGAGGCGAGACATGACACGAATGAAGTCTCGACCCACATCCATCCCCCTAAACCATGATTGCTTCGACACCTTTGGGATGATAGAATGTTGCCATCGCCCCAAACATCATTTGCTTCATTTATCCTGCCAGCTGACAAGTGACTGTTAACGAAAGATAGGAAAAAATTCGTTGAAGGCGATCACGCATTGCCCAAAATCCAACAATGAGAAGGAACCCATGCATAGATGATGATAAAATAACGTCAAGATAAAACCCTTAGAAGCTCCTGTACTTTCACAAGTTGTTTTAAGTGTTTGTTCGCAAAATATATTGAAAGTTACATAGTAATATAGAATATACATTGCAAAGCCGTTTAAATATATATAAAAAATGTATATATAAAAAAAAAATTACTGCTGTTTGTACCAAGCATTACGGAGGGGGTCCTTGAAAAAATGACAGCTTTAGTCGTGTTTTTACAAACCCTGTTCTCCATCAACAGAGATATCTCAATAGCCGCTCAATCAATTCGCCATTTTTTCAAAGTAGACTAAGTACGGTTTTTTTTAAACACAAAAAACTAATTTTAGACATTCAATGGCTGTTGTTTAGTCATGAAATCGAATTTTCAAAAACAATAGGTCAGTAATTCAATGTAGAGGTAAACTTTAAGCTCCTTTTTCTATTACTATTTTTCATGAATGTACGACCTTTGAGGCTGCAATAATGCATTCCTGAAGTAAAATTTATAGTATGTATAAAAACCTATTCTGCTTTCTCATTCTCGAGAAAAATATATAATGAAAATCAGTCAAAGCACGTGATGTGATGTGATGTGATAGGAAGTCACCACCAGAGCAGGACTTGCCATGGCGTACAGTTCCTCCTAGTGGCAGGATCAAACTGTACATTCCTGTAATCGTCACTTTTCCATTGTATGAAGGGCCAAAAACGGGGGTGTGGACCCGTAAGCAGAAGCATTTACACGAAACCCACGGAAAGGATAGAGAATCCCCTTCCAACAAAACGCTCCTATTACAGGAAATGATCAGAATGCAATACACATTAGGATTTCCGTCTGGTGGTTTTTTAAAAATAGAATTAGCAAACACACTGTAGACTTTCTGAAGACAATTAGACCTTCGCTGATCTAGATCTGACGAGTTCCATCAAGGAAGGCATAATTGTCATCCATGACTACACAGATAAAAAGAAACACTGAATTTTCTGCGTTATCTTATGCACATAAAGGGAATGCTAGATTTGGCAGAAAATAATGGAATATTTAATGTAAATTTAAGCCAGATAACGCCTAAATCAAGCCTGTTGTATGAAAGATTGCAAGCAATATCGTTGTTTATGCTCCTTTGGCTTGGAATTACACGAGGGGAAATTTTACGCGCTTCTTAAAATTATTTTTTTTTTCTGTGTAGGCCCAGATAACCACGAATCGTTCATCCAGCTTACAGTTCGTCTGGCACCCTGTATTCCCCCCTTACCCTTTGGAATATATGTATATAATGTACGTAATAGAATATAATACATATATTTACAAAATGTTACTTTCAGCACTGGATTTTTACTGCAAAATAAAATTTGGATAAATGAAAATATCTGAATAGCCATGGAAAATTTGAAATGCAGAGTAGATCAGTCCTTTCAACAGAGATGAAATTTCAGTGAAATGATATATGATTTGTTTCATTATTTTGAGAATCAACATACTATTCTATAGGTCGAGAAAGCAGTTTTTGTGTTCGAAGAGCCCGTATCAATGATTTCTGAAATAAATATAATATCTTATTGTAATATTACTGAACACATATATATCATCATATCATATACACATATAAAAACAATCATATACTGCTACTATCGCATGTCAGTTTTTTACGGAATAGTAGTTGAAAATAGAATTTTATGTAGAAATGTTATGTAAAAATGCTGAAAAACAAATTGAGTATTAAAAGCATTAAATTGTCATGCTGCTCTGTACTCTGAAATGCAAAAGTAATTTGAAATGCAAAAATGTCGCAAAACGTGCTGAAATTATTAATTAAATGAGAATGGAAAGTACGTCCTGCTTGAACACGATCTTCAGTAGCAGCCAACCCGCTTCTCCATGCTGAAATGCTGAAAAAATGTGTAGAAAACTACAGTAGAAAACTAACTAGTGTGATATAACCACAATGGAACTGACTCTTAGCTTCGGGTCTTGACATACAATCCCTACTGAGCCCTTGCGGCACGTCAAGCCGACCAGTTCAGCGGAAGGGATGAAAATCAGTCATAAAACGTGGTCAAAAACTCAAATGCTCTTTTCAGTTCAGGAAATAAGATTACCCAGTATACTGTATACTGCTGTTGAGAGTTCGGTTAAAAAATTACCGAGCTGGAAAATCGAATCTGAGTGTGCACGACTTCTGATAACTTCAATGTAATTTTCGATAAACACTTGTGCCGGCACCGGTGGTATAGTGGTTAGCGTGACTGCTACTTCGTACCCTAGGAGATCCCCACTGGGGTTCCAATCTCAGCAAAGGGGAACAAACCTTAGGCCGAGAGCCAAACGTAATTTATTTATTTCTATGCATCAACAGGTTATTTTCAAACCCCAATGATGTTGTTACTTAAAGCTAAACTTGAACGGTACATTGGTCATGACATAAAACAAACTAAAAATACACTATAAATGCGAATTAGACAGGTCTTTAAAAAAACGATTATACTTACGACGAAGCATCTGGCGAGTCACGTTGAAATCAAACAAGGCGGAAACCCTATGAAAGAGTCTTTGTAAACCGCCAATTGCGCCAAACATAATATAATTGGTTCGCTGTGGAGGTAACCGCAGCATCAAACTATTCCTCAACGCTCGGGGTTGCACGTTGATGTTGATTTGCTCCAGAAGATCAGGACAGTCGATGCGGCCTTGCAAGATGTCTGCGATTAACAAAGCCCTGGCTGTATATCTACGGGCTGACAGGGACTCCAGGTTAATCAGTTGGCAACGGTTTTCGTAGCTTGGCAAACGATAGGGATCCATCCACGGTAGTTTACGTAGCGCAAATCTCAAAAACCGTCGTTGAACAGCCTCTACTCTAACGACACCGTTGTTGTAATGGGGAGTCCACACAACCGAGCAATACTCTAATATAGAACGACACAAGGAGCAGTACAACGATTTGAGGCAGTAGATGTCCGTGAAGTCTTTAGCAATCCGCAAGATGCACCCCAGAACGCAGGAGGCTTTGCCGACAGCGTACGAGATATGCTGCTTGAAGGTGAGTTGGGTGTCCAAAATTACTCCTAGGTCCTTGACTTGACTGACGCGCTCAATTTCGGTGCCCAACAAGACATAAGGAGTGTATCGAAAAGTAGTTATAAACATTCGATGCGTTATTACGCATAAACTACTGTATATATTTTTAGCGTGTAGGCGCCATTTGCTTTGTTTACATGTCAAAAATGATTATTCGGTTCATTCATTTCCGTTGATAAAGTTGTATTCAAAATGTCGCGAATTGAATTTGAGACTAAAAAGAAAATTCTGCACACTTGGTGCACCGAAAAGGGTGTTACTTACAACCAGATTGCGAAAAGAGTAAATGTTCACCCGGCAAGTGTAAAACGCATCATCGAAAAGTGTGGTAAGGAGTGCTCCCTCAAGGATTTACCAAGAAGTGGCCGGAAACCCGGCTCCAGCAACCCCGATTTGGACCAAAAAGTTGTGGATTATATTCAACGGAACAAATCTGCCTCTACTCGCGATCTAGCCAAGAAGTTCAGGACCAGCATCGGAATGATTCAACGAATCAAGCGCAGGAATGACTTGAAGACGTACAAAAAGCAGAAAGTGCCCAAACAAACTCCGGAACAAAAGTCTCGTGCCAAAACCAGGGCTCGAAAGCTGTACAGCTGCATTTTGGACAATGTCGACCAGTGCATTTTGATGGATGACGAAACATACGTTAAAGAAGATTCAAGAACGCTACCGGGGCCGCAGTTTTATACTAAATATGTTGGGGAACGTGTGCCAACCGCAGATACGACTGTTGCGATGGAGAAATTCGGTCAGAAGGTGCTCATTTGGCAAGCTATTTGCACATGTGGCTTGCGTTCTTCAATTTTCTATACAAAAGGAACTATAAATGCTGAGATTTATCAAAAGGAATGTTTGAAGAACAGGTTGCTACCATTGTATAGAAAGCACCAGTCCCCTCCTCTCTTCTGGCCAGATTTGGCATCGGCACATTACGCCAAATCCACTCTACAGTGGCTGACGGAGAATAACATCAAGTTCGTAGAAAAAGACATCAACCCACCAAACTGTCCCCAGTTGCGACCGATCGAACGCTATTGGGCAATAGTCAAGCGTATATTTAAGAAGGATGGTACAGCGTCCCAAAACATGACCGATTTTAAGAAAAATTGGGCAGCGGCATCCAGGAAGTGCACAAAGGTCACTGTGCAGAATTTGATGGCAGGTGTCAAATCAAAGGTACGGGCATTCTACAGAAATGAACATGATGACTATTTTTTCCGTTTGGATCTTTTGTAAACATGTTAAGCTATAATAAACTGAAATAGTATGTTAATTTTAACCATGTTTTCATGCCTATTTTATTATTTGGAAGTTTATAACTACTTTTCGATACACTCCTTACTTAAATAAAATAGTATTTTTCTTGTGCGAAAACGAGATAACTGTGCATTTGGCCGGGTTGACATCCATGTGATTCAAATTGCACCAGTCGGCAAAACCATTCAGCTGACGTTGTAGAAAGTGACAGTCATTGAGTGAGTGCACTCGAAGATAGAGTTTCAGGTCATCTGCGTATGATAGTCGTTGGCAGGAAAGCCAAATTTACGTCGTTGAAGTAGATAAAAAAAACTCAACGGTCCCAAGTGACTACCCTGCGGTATACCAGACGTAGCTTTGAACATGTGAGACTGACAATCTCCTATGACTACAGCCAGATGACGGTCAGTGAGGTACGATTAAAACCATTACAGCAGGCAACCGTTGATTCCAAGCCTGTCCAGTTTGGCGATAGCTATGCGGTGGTTCAGTTTATCGAAGGCTGCAGACAAGTAGGTGTAAATGACATCCGTTTGGGCGCGTTTCGCCATACTGTCAGTAACGTAGGAAGTAAGGCACAGCAGGTTAGTAGCAGTGGAGCGACCAGGCATGAATCCGTGCTGGTTGGTACTAATATACGGTTTGCAGTGAGCGAGCAGCGGTTCCATAATTACAAGCTCAAACAGTTTAGCAACAGTGCCAAGCGAAGTTATGCCGCGATAATTGCCAGCGTCCCGTTTGCTACCCTTTTGTGTACTGGAAACATGTGCGCAAATGTCCAACAGCGAGGAAAAATACCGACAGCCGCAGATAGTCAAAAAACGTGAAGCAGCGGGTGCAATAGACTATCCAAGTGTAGTTTGAGAAAGGACGAAGAAATTCCATCTGGCCCGGGATTGTGAGATAATTTGAGTTTTGAACAGGCCTTGATTATCATCTCTGCATCGATGTTGACTTGCCCCAAGGTTTGACTGGCAAGGGGGACGTAGCTGGCCGCAAGTCTAATGTGGTCATCGCTCAATGTCTCCTCGGTGAAAACGCTCGAGAATTTCTCGGAAAATAGCTGGCAAATACCCTGCGGGGTGGAAGCCTTGTTGCCGTGGAGCGACATAGACGACGGAAGGCCAACTTCGTGGCGTTGTTCGTTTACAAATTTCCAGAATTGTTTAGGACGTGACTTGACGTGACTTCCTCGGTATTCCACGCCAATACTGGAGAAAGCAACGTTTCGCGACTCTTTTGTATTCGTGATTCATCCTAACATAGTGACGACTTAGAAATAGTGTCCGGTGCTTTGTGAATTTTCTGAGGGCAGCTCTTTTGCCAGATTTCAAGCGACGAAGTTCGCTCGTTTGCCAAGATGGACGAGACGTATGACGATGGATTTTTTTGGAACGTGTCTGTCTATAACATATGCCAGAACGTTGGAAAATGTTTGAGCGGCTGACTCGACATTGACTGTATCCAAAATGTTATCCCAATCGAAAACCGAGAGTAGCTCGGCGATATTGCGATGATTGGCACGAACAAAATCGTAGGACGTTGTGGCTGGTGAGATTTTAAAATCATGTTGCAGCTTTGAGCGTAACGTGACCAGTAAAGGCGGATGGTGAAGAGTTAGTTTCACTAGAGGAGAGGGAGCTTCGCATAAGGCTGGAGCGGTGTCTAGGGCACTCACAAAACAGAGGTCTAAGCTGCGGGTGTTCTGGTTGGTGACATGATTGATTTAAGAGAGAGTGGCTGAGCTGTAGTTGTCCAGAAGGAACGAAGCATTGGAATGCATGACAGAATGATTGGCATCGGGAAATAGAAACCCACTGTCAGATAATTTCCATGAAATCCCAGGCAGATTAAAGTCACCTATCACCATAACTTCGTCGGTTGCTTTGGCATTGTCCAAAATTGTGAAAACCGATTGGCAATGTGTTGCAATTAGGTCACGCTCGCGTATGCGGTCGGGTGGAATGTACAGTCCGCAAAGGAATAATGTACGATCGCCCAATTTGATCGACGTCCAAACTTGTTCCAAACGAGTCCAAGAAGGGTTTTCATGAGCCTTTGCTTTAAATTTTGTACTTATAGCTACAAGTACGCCCCCACCTTTCGCTTTCTGGCTATTATCGGCATTCCTGTCACATCTAAATACCTCGTAATCTTTGTCGAATACCTGACAAAAGAGCGGGCGTGAATCCAGCCAGGTCTCCGTGAGGACGATGATATCGTAGCTCTGGTCCGAAGTAGCTATGCGGAAATCGTCGACATCGCTGTTAATACCACCGACATTCTGGTAGTAAATGACGATCTCGTGATAGCAATCGGGAGCATGGATGTTTGAGCGTGATGGTGCGGGTGAGGCAGCCGAAGCACCGATGACATAACTAGAATGCGAGGCAATATCAGGCAAAGGAGAAGCTAAATCGTTAATGTACTTGCCTTCTAAAGCAGGTTGGAAGACCCCCGGTGTGCAACTGGCCTCAGGGCCGAGACGTCTATGCTGAACGGTGGCTGGAATTGGCGTGACTGGGCCAGAGGAACCGGGGGCTTCCAAAGTGCTTTCCACGATGCGTCTTGGATGTGATGTGCGCTGATTCGTCGCTAACTCGGGTAACTCTTCGTACAAGCTGGAAGTTGGAAGATATTCAGGAAGCGAAAAGCTGGAATAACACGCGTACTTGCCTGAGGTAACAGGCTGGAAGACCCCCTCTGGAACCCCGAACTCAATACCGGGATCACTCTGGTGGCGGGAACACTGGGAACAGAACTGATGAACGGTTTTTGAAAGTGGTACAACTGAGACGAGGGCAGAGGGGGCTTCCAAAGAGCCTTGTCGCGTGCATCCCGGTGTTGAAACATGTGTCATTAGCTGAGTATCGGGCAAGGTTGATCCGTAGCTGAGACGTTCACAAGAGGAGCTGGTTGATTTTGTGGATCCACCGTCGAGGACTTCACGATGCGGGTCACGTTTTTTGCTTTATCATCCTCGAAGGGCCGGAAGAAAACGTTTTCCGGCCACGAATCGCAAGATAATGCTTCCTTCTCCGAATTTTAGTCTACACCCACTTTGAATGAGACAAAATTCAACGTGGACAAATCTTTCCCTTTTGGAACAAGTTTTACCACCTTCGGTTTATGGTCGACGGTCAGGTGAAGGCATCCACACACCAAGTCGGAAATTTCCTGGTCAGCCGTAGTCGGATGAAAAGCAGACAAATGTATCCAGACAAAATTACGGTTGGTCTGGACCATTTTAATGGTGCTACAGGCCAACTTAGTCCCGCAACTCGGTGTGGTTGCTGCAATCAACATCGGACAATCACCAGTTTCACTTCTACGTCGCTTAGTTGAGTTAACCGACACATTTATTGGCCACTCATGCCATCTGTATACGAAAAGAAGAAGAAGAAGAAGAAGAAGATTTTTTTCCTCAGGCGAGAAAATCACTGGCCATGTAATAAAGCAGTTCGTCCCTGGTCATATGATGATAAGTTTGATATCTAGGGTGGAGAAAAAAAAAGAAAATACACACTGTAAACACATGTAGTGGAAAGTTGCTGGTGATTAGGATAGAGGGTGTCCCACATCAAATTGCATCACGGAAAAAACGCTGTAGAAAATTAGCCATTGGGTATTTTCTCTTGACAATTTGGCTAGAAGTAATTTAGAGTGTTTTTTTATGTTGTATTTTAATCGCTGTCAGTTTTTCAAAAATTGGAAAAAAAATGGCGTCACCCGAAAAGCAACGTCGCGAATTGATATTGCACAAGCACTCTATTATCAGGACATCGGAGAACAACTCGGAATCGTGCAGTCAACGGTGAATCGTGTGGTTAAGCATTACTACGAAATTCTGAGCATCGAAAGGAAGGAGAAATGCCGTCAGGAGGGATGTTCTATTTGTGATCAGGATCACAAGCGAGTCGTGGAAGCGTTTAATCGGAATCCCAATGCTTCGGTCAGGGATGTGGCCAGTTGAATCTGTCCAAGTTAGTTTCGTTGAGAGATACATACGTACAAAGAGCAGAATCGTTACGTAATCGTTACGAGCGGCAAAATACGGTGGGAAGGTTTGATATGAGGAAGACATGAAGAAAAAGTGGGACTCCGTACAAAAGAAGCTGAAGCCGCAGATGTTGTACAGAACTTAATAAGTGGAGCTAAGCGTAAGGGGCGAGCGTTTGCTTTTCATGAAATTGAAAATGAATAAATTTAAATATGCAAAAGCTTATATTTCAATGTCTGAAGTTTGAAAAGGATCGGTCAACTAGGCAATTTTGTGCACCATTTTTCCGTGGTGCAATTTGATTTGGGACTCCCTTTATGATCTAGCCTATACTATTGAGTCGACTGGCGATTTGTGCAGGAACAACTTGCAACTACCTAATATCTTATCGTTGTTGTCTAAACATGTCATGAGATCAATCAAAAATGCTACTAAAATTGTTATAGGTAGGAGTAAGGTTGAATCATTCCGTGTAGTGTTCTTATCTTTTCGTTTCTTTGTTTAATGCCGCAATCTCCAACAAAATGAATTCCAAAGAGGTAGCTTCCACACAAGCTAAGAATGCTGAATCCGAAGAATAACCGGAGTAGAGACTTATATGCTTTGGATAAATTCCCACCAATGTGGGCTGGGATTGAACCACAATATTCTGTGGTAACTCGTCGAAATTACGCTTATCACTACATCTCGGCGCACAGTGATCGAAAAAGCCTTTTTTCACGGCGAAATTAATACCTTCTAAGGGTTACGTTTCCGAATCATGGTGTCTTTTACAAAGTTGCGCTTACACAAGAAGTCCATCTTGTTATGATAATTTTGTAGTTCCAAACTTTACCGCTAGGGCGGCACTGTTGCTAACTTTTGAACGAAATACAATAAAAGGGTGATGTCAAAAGCAAGTTTGTAGGAAATATAATTTCAAGCAATTTTGTCAAAGACTTGATTTTTATAGCTCTTCATTCGACCAAGGTAGAGCTATTTTCTGCTTTAAATCAGGGTGTCTCTAAAAAATGAGCTTTTTTGTTATAACTTTTTTTTAGCTTTTCGACCTTTTGATTGTTTAGGCGAGAATTGAACAGAAATTCAAAAAAAATGTGTTTGAATGGGCATCAAAAAACAAATTGCTGCATAAATGAGCCCGGGTACTCCTGTGGCACACAAGTGGGGAGTGCTTAAATTTGGACATATTTTTCGTTAAAATTACCCCTAACTTTTGAATGATAAAATATACTCAAACACTTAGTTCAGCAAAAACATGCATCATATATTTTTCTACACTTTGTCTGAAGATTATTTTTTTCTTACAATTGAAACTAAAAAGTTAGAATGAAAAAACTGATTTTTTAGGGACACCCTAATCTACACCAGCAAAATAGCTCCGAACTAAAGCAGTGCACTAGCGTCGGAGGCTCCAATCGTGAATGAGCCTGAAGAGTGGAACTACAAAATTATCATAACAAGATGGACGACTTTTTAAGTACAACTTTGTACAAGACACCATGATTCGGAAACGTAACCCTTAGAAGTTATTAATTTCACCGTGAAAAAAGGTTTTTTCGATCACTGTGCGGCGTCGGCAGTTATTCTTTTCGTAATCATTAGATACCATTATAAATTATTGTTATGTGAGCACTTTGTTATTTTCTTTATAAGGTACAGTAATTCTCGAGTACTTTTTCAAAAAGACGAATCTGATTTTGTAAACAGAAAGTTACATTTTCTTTGATGAAGTTTGTCAGAAGCAGATAATTTCTCATCTCCATGCGAAGCGCTAGGAGTGGACAGTAATTTATTGCTAGAACGAATAGACATGAAGAGAAAGTGTATTGATTCGGATATTACCGTTCAATGCCCTCCGCTTGTTTGCAAACTTGTATCTTTCAACTTCAAAGCCTGAGTCAGATCCGCGTTTTATGATTCCCTTCGGGATCGAGGTAGACAACCCAGTGCACCAATTCGAGATATTTTGACTGTACGTGATTTGGAGTACATGAAACTCTTTTATGTGTTTTTGACTAATATTAGCATTAGATTGTAGTTAGTTTAAACTGCATGTTTAAGTTTAAGTTTATGTTTAAGTTTTTTTTTAATATGTGTATGTGTGTGTTTTTTTTTTCTTTTTCAAAAAATGTTCAAGTCAAAAGAAAACCATAAATTGTATAGTTATAAGTGTTTAGATAATTTAGAATTTAAATTTAATGTGTTATGTAAACCATACTATAAATTCCCACCCTCTTTCCCATCCGTAATTTGTAATTCCTATTAACCTCGAGACGGCCGTGAGTAATCGGCCCTATCCTCCTAACTTTAGTTTTAAGATAAATGATGTATAAAAATATGAAAATTTGGCTCTATAAAATTAATGCGATTGATGATTTTCATCTCACCGATAAAAATCAACAAAAACAAAATAGTATTTATTCGATTGAGCCGACACAAATAAATGATTATTAAAAAAAAAAAACTTCAAAGCCTGCCATTGCCCTATACGGAACTATCAATACACTTTCTCTTCATGTCTATTCGTTCTAGCAATTCATTGCCGCCCACTCCTAGCGATTCGCATGGAGATGAGAAATTATCTGCTTCTGACAAACTTCGTCAAAGATCATTACTCCACGCATGGGAGAATACAAAAAACAACAATCAAAGTGTACATCTTCTTATTCAAACGTGAATTTCTCAAAACTGTCGGGACCCCCACGAAAATTAGCATCACTGTCATGTTAGAGAAACGTCATTCATTGTGTTGGTGGCTCTAGTTTTCATGAAAGTTCAAAAATTTTACGTTTGAATCTTACTTTCCATTTTTGTTTACAAAATTTGATAAGTCTGTTTGAAAAAGCACTCGAGAATTGTTTGTTTTTATTTTGCTACTGAAAATACACTTTCTTTAAAAAACAAGACTCATAACAGAGGTTGCGATGCATCTGAACCAAAGCAAAGTGTTGATTTTAAATTATGGTGAAACTTCTTTATTATATTCTGGTGTGTGGGAAAGTCCAATTTATTATTTTTTGTCTAGATGGACAGTCTATAATGCTGGCATACTTGCATTAAAATAAACATTTTAAGCACAAACACCGGTCAATATATCGCTAGAAATCAATGGAGCTTTTTCGAAAAAAAAAATCAAATGATCATTCACAATGTGCTGAATTGTGATTATGACGATTCTACTTTGTAAAATTATGAAGGTTGTTTATATCTCACCACTGTCCCGTTGAAGATGATTTGAATCATGTTGCTTTTTGTCTCGCATTTTGCCGAATTTCCATGATTTTTATTTAATGAAAAAAAATAGGAAAGCAGAATCAAACCGTTTTATACATGCTTTAAATCGGACTCTAGACCTGCATTTATATTGTAATTGCCATTTGATCACTTCCTTTAACCTCGTTTCCCAGCTCTTTAAAATTGCCCTTGCTGGAGTGTGGGCTATAGCGGCACCTGAAATGGGCGGTGGTACGCTCATCCAAAATCTTAAAAAAGGGAGCTTGAAGTTTACTCCTATGTATATTTACAAACCAGTCCTTTTTGAAAATTAGATTCTATGATAAGATGGCAGACATTTATATTGAATAGGTTATTGCCTATAATGAAGTCTAAAATCTTCTAAAAGAATGTGGTTATTAAAAATAAATAATAGGGGAGAACAGAGAACCATAGCCACTCGGAAATATCGAAACAATGATTAATAAAAACAAATAATAGGGCACTTTTATTTCCAACATGACGTTTGTGTAGTGATAAGGATTATTAAGGTCCTCGAAATTTAGGCTTATGCGCCACACGTCGAAAGTCGTCTGCCAAAAATCTTGGCCTGACTAGCTTTTTTCTCATCTAGCAAAGTCCACCTTTTCCATTTCCCAAGCATTCAAAAATAACTGATCCTAAATAATCCAAGTTACCATTTCAACAGTTCGATAATCCAAGTTGTCTTTCAATTAAATTTATAAGTTGTTTTAATACGGTGTATAAGACAATTTTCATCACGTCAAATTTTTGAAACTCTTTATAAAGAGTTAAACGAATGCTAATATTTTGCTAATAATTTTCCAGTTCTCATCGCTTCCAGCGACATCGCTCGTACGGAACTCCGGCTGTCGTAGCACTAGAGATTGCGCCAGTAGGTTGGCCGATCGGAAATCCCCAGCGACGACGACGACGCGTTACGCTTGAGCTTTGGGGCACCGCGTATACCACGTGGGTAGTACCGTGTCCGAACCGACGAATTTTAGTGCTCGGAAAGACTTCAGCGCTCAATGGATTTCAGAGCTGGGGAAGACGCTACTAGGGTTGACAGTAATGAACGTCTCCGATCCAAAATGAGCATCACGGCTTCGAAGAGTGATGTAACCGGGGTGATAACATACGGAGGGCTTCCGGTTTGTAGTATGTGAGTCCGGTGGATTACACTGGCGTTGGTAGACTTTACCCCTGTAGAGATTCACACGAATTAACGAGTCAATCGCGTGTGCCGCACGTAGGACTGAGTTCTTTTTACCGATGACCAACGCTCTACAAATGACCTATAGAGGTACGCAACTTCAAGGCGATAGGGAAAACCAGAGGAACCGCCTGGCAACCATCAATCCACCGAATCGATTTTGCTGTTGGTCTGGACACTCACTTTCTACAAATTTCGGAACTCAGAAACCAAAGCTTCTGGTGGGAAAAATCTCCTAAGTATCACATAACACATTACTCACACAATGACAATGTTATCAAATCAACTGAATTACCTGTTATTTTTTATACTTCTTTTTCGACGTACATTTTTTCTTTATTGCTCCGACTCACTCCTATCACTTCTCTATAATCAAATCAATTAAGATAGTAACTTAATCAATCGAAATTACTTTTAAAACGAAATAAAATCCAAATAAATTTTGTAAAAACTAGAAATTTACCACGTGAATTTTCTAGAATTACTTTTAAAGGGTGTCCACGATGAAATTGCCACACTATGAAATTGCTCTAACTTTTTAACCGTTGGGTAGAATTTAATTAAAATTTGGGTGGATTTAGTTCATAGTGCATTATTTACATCCTGCAAGTTTTAAAGTCCTGTGATCAAAACTCGCGGAAATGGAGTCGAAAGAACAGCTCGTGCGTGATAAAATCTTGCGCATTCATCACGAGAACAAGGATCTTTCGCATCGTTCCATCGCTAAAACGTTGGGAATCGCGATTTCCACGGTGTCGCGAGTGATTCAGCGGTTCGAGGAACGGTTGACCACTGATCGGAAGCCCAGAAGTGAAGGAAAAAGTATTCCGTACAACACCAAAAATCACAACCGCGTAGTGGGGGCCTTCAACCGAAATCCGAACGCCTCCGTTCGGGATGTGGCTAAGAAGCTGCACAGAAGGCCAAAAACTAAGGCTGGGTTTTGAACGTTCAAGGTACAAAAGGCCCCTAATCGCGACGAGAAGCAGAACAAGTCCGCCAAAACCCGTGCCAGGAAGTTGTACCTCAACATGCTGACGAAAGTTGAATGCTGCATCATGGACGACGAAACATATGTGAAGGCCGACTTCAAACAGATCCCCGGCAACCTGTTTTTCACGGCCAAGGATAAGTTCAGCGTTCCGGAGCATGTCCGCACTCAGAAGATGTCCAAATTTGCGAAGAAATTCCTGGTTTGGCAAGCCATCTGCACGTGCGGGAAGCGGAGTGCACCTTTCGTGACCCAGGACACGATGAACGGACAGGTGTACATAAAAGAGTGCCTGCAGAAGCGGCTGCTTCCTCTCCTGAAGGCCCACAACGTCCCAACAATCTTCTGGCCGGATTTGGCCTCATGCCACTACTCCAAGGACGTGCTGAAGTGGTATGCGGACAATAAGGTCAATTTCGTGCCGAAAATGTTCAACCCTCCCAACACTCCGGAGCTCTGCCCCATCGAGAAGTACTGGGCGATTATGAAGCAGCACCTTCTTAAACGACCTAAGGTAGTGAAGACAGTCGAGGAACTGAAGAAAGTATGGGTTTACATGAAAAAAAACGGTTGATTCACAGGTTGTGCAGAATCTTATGGCCGGGGTTAAGGCCAAGGTGCGGGCATTTGTGTATGGACTGTAAATAAAATACGAGTAGAATGGTAAAATGAAGTTTAATAGTTATTTCTCAATCCCTGAAAATTTGATGGCAATCGGATGAAAACTCGAATTTTGCGAATCAATTTTGTGTGTGGCAATTTCATCGTAGACACTCTTTAACTATTTGGCACCGTACTTAAATTAAATTAAACGTAGTTCACTGCAGTACTTTGTAAAAAGGTTTCTGTAAATTTCACTTAATGACTTGTCTACTCAGTGGTCCAAAAGGGAATGACCGAATAGATCTCCCTGACTAATCAAGAAATTTCCAATTCCATCTTATCTTCTAATTCTCTATCCCTCAATGTCTTTCCGGTGCTGACTTGATCCGAATTTCCCATAATAATATTTTATAACATTATCCGTCATCACATTTTCATGTGGTTTTTGTGTAGGTTTATGTGTATTGAAATTTACAATTTAAATCATTTTCATGAGTGTGCATACATATATTTTAATGCTAGTTGGACTACTATTCATGACTTAATCAATATTGGGATTTGACATGAAAACTGGGCAAACAAATAAACAATAGACTTTTGCAATGATCATCTGTGTGACTAGTTAAATGCTTAAACTCTGGCAAACAAGGGATATTGTATCGCAACGATAATATTGAATTCTGCCGTTGTCAACAAAAATATAAAAATATTGCTCTCGGATTTATTAAAAGAACTTAGTTGGCCATAAGGCCTATTTCTATTTAAAAAATAAATCAAATTTTTCTATTGCTTTCAACCGAAATTGCAGTCCTGGTAACAAACTTAACTGGCAAAATTGAACAAAACACTTCTTTAAGTATATGAACAAGAAACAAGAACGGCCTCATTTCCGGTTTAAAACGTATATATTTTATAAATTTTAGTATTTCTTTTTTTAAATTTTAGTATATAGATATTTGAAAGTTCTTTTATCTCGCGTTGGTCCTTTCGAACAAATTTACTTGTTGTGTTTTCCATTTGTATCAATGATATCCTCAAAACGACACCGGAAGCCCGAACACGCCTTTCAAAAGTAGTCCTCAGAGATCGACTGCCATTTGCGGGTTATGATAGGCTTTAGGGTCTTCAAATTTTGGTGAGATATTTTGCAAGCTTGTGCTTCAACATACGCCCAAATCAAATAATCCAACGGGCAAGATCCGGCTTGCTAGGGGGCCACAAATCTTTCGGCAAAAACTTTTAGAAAAAACTTTATTTTGGAACTCAAGCTTCACTTTCTCTGAATCATCCTCAAGTTGATATCAATCAGTCTGTGCGGCTGTTGGATACAGCATCGATATTGAATAGCTTTTCGCTAGAGAACAAGTTTACCATTGTTTCCGAATTCAACAAAGTATCATGTGGCGTTTCACTCTTGCTCTATGAAGATTCGTGAAAGTATTTTTTGATGATTCTTTGCATGGATTTTTCAGAAATGTTGGCTTTCTTGACAAGCGGGGTAGCGAGCAATCTTTATACGGCTAGTTTGATCACGTTAAGCGTACGTGCAAACGGAAGACCATTATTTCCCGGATCTCGCTGCTAAGGAGCATCCTGTAAAGGCCTTTTGATAACATGTGACCAAATAGTCTCCTACCAGCTTTACAATCTTATTCTTTGGCGTACATTTTCACAAAGTTGCAACAAAACAATTCTGATGTTCTGATACAGTACTTGGAAATAAAATTAAACAAAAATACTGTTAATAGAAATAAGACATATGTCACACAAATTAACAGACATATGTCACATAATCAACTGGCTGTATACAGATTGCTCTTAAACCTATTCATTTGTCTTCAGCGGTGTACCGCCTAATACCTTGAAATTCGAAGCAACCGTAGGGATTTTATTCAACTTGATACTATGGTTGAGTGAATAACATAGAGAACCTTAACGCTTCCCGGTTGAATCTTCTCGACGACTCATTATCAGGCTCTAATCTCCCACTTATGAATTTTGCCCATCCAACAAAGCGTTCTATGAAATGAATTAAGTTGCATGCAAGTGTGTGCGAGCAACGGGTTACATTCAGATTGGTTGAAAGCAAATTCCTTTTTTTTTTTAAAGATTGTGTGCTTGGTTGGGTACTACCTTTCAAAATACCCCTCCGTTCAATTTAAACTGCTTCTATTCAATTTTCACTCTCTGTGCCGTATTAGATATTTCCTTCAAAACAGGCTTTTGTTTGTTTTGTTTTTCTTAAATGACCTTATCAAACTGAACACTGCACCATCTCTCACACACACATTGAATTTTTCGGAGCAAATTGCAGTTTTACCCACAACCACCGTTGAATTTTTCCTCCAAGTCACGATTCGTAGCATCAAATGAAAGAAAATCATGCTTAATCGTTATACAATCTTGCATTTTTATTTTGGGAGTAGATATATCGAATTAATTGCTCAACAGTTGGAATTGGCCAAACAAAGAGGCTACACACTTACAAACCTATCATGACAAGTACTAGTGTTTCAAACCCAAGATAATCGTTGATTTATTTCAGTTTAGAGAGATTTTGTCTTTTTGATCATCGTAGTCACTCAAATTCCTCTTTTGGGTGGAGGTAGATTCGAATTCGTGATTTTGGCGTGAGAGGTATGGATATAAACCTCTACGCCTGGGTCACCTTCAATCTAGGGAGAATTTTATTGACACTTTATGTTTTGGACTTCACGTTTTCCGCTTTTTACGATGGCATAGCAATCAAAATTTGCAAGTATCGTAGAGGGTTTCATCAAAATAACTCTATGCACATTCAAAAAACATTGCGCCAAAGCCATTATGTGTCGTAGAGTCGGTTAAATTTTCATAACTTGCAACGTCTTTATATCTGTTTGAAAAATTTATGATTGTCTTGAATTCTTTTGCTTTAAATGCTGGAAGCCTGTACAACCTTCATAGCTAATACATTGAGTTAAATTTTTTTTAATGTTAATTTTGTTCTTCTAGCAATAATGTTTGTAAAATTTGATGAGAAAAAAAATAGAAAACAATTTACCTCAATTACAGTTTCCCAAACCCATTGGGATCCAAAAGCCCAAGCAAGCTTTCTGACATCTGTCCCCTATGATGTCGTTTCCGATATGTCGGTATATTTCAAGCTAGACGAATTTCGGTGTCAACACCGCATGTTAGCTGTTTGGCTTACAGCCAAACACTTCGGTCTAGGCATGCAATTGCCTTTGTCTAGATTGCGATTCCATAGCGGTCTTATCCTTCAATGTTGAGTAGCAGAATTACTAACTCTCTGTGGCTTTAAAGCAATTTGCCGTTGATAATTTCATTTTATAGCAAAGGTGCTAATAAATCCACAATGCTGATTTTTTTAAAGAACAACTTTGGTACACTGGTACGAAAGCATTTTATTATAGTAGATTTCAACGCGTTCAAAGAGATGGTGAAGCAAGACTTTTATTCTTGAAAGCTTTGTGATGAGATTCTGCGCAGTACAAATCCTCACATGGGCATCATTCGTTACGTTGTTGGTCCTGTTTGAAACGCTAAGAACTTGCAAAGTTTATAGCAGATCATGAAAATTTAAACTATAAAATGTTGATAATATTCCATAAAACTCACCTTATGTTCTAGAATTCAATGCTTTTGAAAAGCTCTATCTTTTTGTTACAATCATAAAGCGCCATAAAAAATTCGAACCCCAAATCAAATATCAAAATGTCTTATATGAGCCACTGGATAATTGAAAACAAAATTGGCCAATAAAAATAAACGTTACAAGCTTTAAAATGTGTATGTCGTTAGAGATATATGAATAAAAATCATTTGACATCGTTTAAGGGTGAACACGGCGTATGGTTGTTGGAATGAATTCTCAGTTTTAGAATGATCTATTATCAAATTTAAATATTCTCAATCTTAATCTCAATCTTATCTGAGATCCTTAGAAAAACTGACATGCACAAGGTTTAACAAACTATTTCCAAGAGGTTTTCATCTGAATCATACATTTTCATTGCATTCTTCATTAACTCTCTTTTTTCCGTCTATCCGTTTTGGATAGAAATTTGACATAAGTGGACCCATTCCAACCCTGTAGAATTGATTTATGTTAAAGTTTACTGAAATATTCTTGCAACATACTGTCAACGTATACATAAAACTGACGTTTTATATCACGTGGTTGGTTTATATCACATGGTTTTCTTTGTTATCCAGATTTTCAGCCTCGGTCAGTTTCATGTACCATGTTAGTCACTTAAACACCTTTTGGGTATTTTTTGTGATATGTCCAAGCGTACGATTTAAATTCGTGACTTTGGTGTTATAAGTATGGGTGTTTACCAGTACGCCGGGATGCTCCAATATCACATGCTCTTCTCACAGTTGTTTCTATGTTTGATCATTGTTTGTCATTGCATCTAGATCTGTAGCAAACTATTGTAAAACATGAAACAGTATATCTTATGAATCAAAATTCAAAATCCACAAACAAGCAATTTGGAATCATAATCCGTATAGTATATCAAGGGAATGTTACAAAGCTTGCTATATTTAGGAAATTTCTGTAGAGCCTGTGCACGCTAAATTTCGGACAGTTTTTTTTCATTTAATTTTTATTTCTCAGATCGCTGAAACGTTTTGCTTATATGACAGCTGAAACACTCCACATAATTTCATGATGCAATACGTTTGCATTCGTGTAAGATTCAGTAAAATGGCTTCGAATGAAGTGCAAGTGCGCAAACTAATTTTTGACGAACCCCTTGCAACGTCTTTATATCTGTTTGAAAAATTTATGATTGTCTTGAATTCTTTTGCTTTAAATGCTGGAAGCCTGTACAACCTTCATAGCTAATACATTGAGTTAAATTTTTTTTAATGTTAATTTTGTTCTTCTAGCAATAATGTTTGTAAAATTTGATGAGAAAAAAAATAGAAAACAATTTACCTCAATTACAGTTTCCCAAACCCATTGGGATCCAAAAGCCCAAGCAAGCTTTCTGACATCTGTCCCCTATGATGTCGTTTCCGATATGTCGGTATATTTCAAGCTAGACGAATTTCGGTGTCAACACCGCATGTTAGCTGTTTGGCTTACAGCCAAACACTTCGGTCTAGGCATGCAATTGCCTTTGTCTAGATTGCGATTCCATAGCGGTCTTATCCTTCAAAAGTTTTGAGAATGTTGAGTAGCAGAATTACTAACTCTCTGTGGCTTTAAAGCAATTTGCCGTTGATAATTTCATTTTATAGCAAAGGTGCTAATAAATCCACAATGCTGATTTTTTTAAAGAACAACTTTGGTACACTGGTACGAAAGCATTTTATTATAGTAGATTTCAACGCGTTCAAAGAGATGGTGAAGCAAGACTTTTATTCTTGAAAGCTTTGTGATGAGATTCTGCGCAGTACAAATCCTCACATGGGCATCATTCGTTACGTTGTTGGTCCTGTTTGAAACGCTAAGAACTTGCAAAGTTTATAGCAGATCATGAAAATTTAAACTATAAAATGTTGATAATATTCCATAAAACTCACCTTATGTTCTAGAATTCAATGCTTTTGAAAAGCTCTATCTTTTTGTTACAATCATAAAGCGCCATAAAAAATTCGAACCCCAAATCAAATATCAAAATGTCTTATATGAGCCACTGGATAATTGAAAACAAAATTGGCCAATAAAAATAAACGTTACAAGCTTTAAAATGTGTATGTCGTTAGAGATATATGAATAAAAATCATTTGACATCGTTTAAGGGTGAACACGGCGTATGGTTGTTGGAATGAATTCTCAGTTTTAGAATGATCTATTATCAAATTTAAATATTCTCAATCTTAATCTCAATCTTATCTGAGATCCTTAGAAAAACTGACATGCACAAGGTTTAACAAACTATTTCCAAGAGGTTTTCATCTGAATCATACATTTTCATTGCATTCTTCATTAACTCTCTTTTTTCCGTCTATCCGTTTTGGATAGAAATTTGACATAAGTGGACCCATTCCAACCCTGTAGAATTGATTTATGTTAAAGTTTACTGAAATATTCTTGCAACATACTGTCAACGTATACATAAAACTGACGTTTTATATCACGTGGTTGGTTTATATCACATGGTTTTCTTTGTTATCCAGATTTTCAGCCTCGGTCAGTTTCATGTACCATGTTAGTCACTTAAACACCTTTTGGGTATTTTTTGTGATATGTCCAAGCGTACGATTTAAATTCGTGACTTTGGTGTTATAAGTATGGGTGTTTACCAGTACGCCGGGATGCTCCAATATCACATGCTCTTCTCACAGTTGTTTCTATGTTTGATCATTGTTTGTCATTGCATCTAGATCTGTAGCAAACTATTGTAAAACATGAAACAGTATATCTTATGAATCAAAATTCAAAATCCACAAACAAGCAATTTGGAATCATAATCCGTATAGTATATCAAGGGAATGTTACAAAGCTTGCTATATTTAGGAAATTTCTGTAGAGCCTGTGCACGCTAAATTTCGGACAGTTTTTTTTTTCATTTAATTTTTATTTCTCAGATCGCTGAAACGTTTTGCTTATATGACAGCTGAAACACTCCACATAATTTCATGATGCAATACGTTTGCATTCGTGTAAGATTCAGTAAAATGGCTTCGAATGAAGTGCAAGTGCGCAAACTAATTTTTGACGAACCCCAGGAAAATGCGAATTTATCGCGAATTAAAGAAACTAAAAGTACCGGAAAGTAGCGTGTTTTGGGTTTGCAAAATATTCGACCTGCGGTTGACTGTGGTTCGGAAAGTAAGCTCTCGACAAATGGACAAGAAGGTGGTTGTTCTGGCAGCACTGGCCGTACACAGACAAAAGTAGAAGAGAGAGAGAGAGAGAGAGAGAGAGAGAGAAGGATATAAACTAACTGAATTAAATGATAAATTAAATGATAAACATAAATGAGCGAAAACGAGGTAGCAGGAGGTTGTGCACGGAGTAGAAGGTAGTAGAGGATTTTAATATCCTAATTCATTTTAAAATCTGTTCGTCCATAGAATTAGGAAAAACGAATTGTCTGTAACCAAGTTTGTGCGATTAGGAAAAAGCTAAAAACTAGTACAGGTAATTTATTGTGCTCAGAATGTGCTGTTCATGTAATCAATGTGTGTGCTTGTGTTCATTGTCCTGTTGTAGTCGCTTCTTTTCAATTCGCAGCAGTTGATACGCACTGAAAACGTAGTCGCTTCTCCCCGTCGGACGGATTTTCCCGGCCACCGTCAACCCGCCGGAAGCGAACCGATCCAACAACACATTGGTTCGAGGAGATACGAGGGGATCTCCGGTGGATAGTTCCACGCCGGTTCGTCAACCTACCGGTACGGCAAAATAACCGCCATCGAAGTGGCGCGCGAATCGCCATAGCACTTGGCGCCATTCCATTCGCGGATTCACCATTGATCGCCATTGAGCACATCGTCGATCGAGATCATCGAACCCGTCGACCTGTCATCGATCGTAAGCCATCAACAGCTGGTGAGTCAAGGCCTTCTTTACTTTGGAGTGTGGCGTCCGGTGAGGGCGCCACGGAGTGATTTTTTGCCAGTCTAAGACTGAAGATAGCCATGCGCTATTATTAGTTCCGAGTTCCGTGCCACGCTTTCCGGTCTCGTGAATGTAGGCCGTTTCTGACGCCGCCTAAAATTCAGTGTGTCGCAGGGGCACAGACTCGCAAGGAGCTGCGTTGCCGGTTCTGTGACGTCACGCATCATCGAATAGAACACAAGCACTTGAGCACACTAGGTTAGTTTAGAGAGAGTGAGAATAATCACACACAGAAGGAGAGAGGGACGAACAAACACTACAATACAATGCGAAAATTACAATTCAACAATAAATGTTTTCTGTTAGCGCTACAAAAGCTATTTAATTAATGAAGATATTTCCATCACTTCGCGTCCTCGTTTTAGTTTGGTGATTCCGTTCTCTCGTGTTTGAATTTGTATGTTGGGGAGAGAAAGTCCACTTGAAGATCGGTGTGACGTCTAGTGGCGGGTGTCGAGACTACCTATGATGAGAATCTCTGGTAAATGGAGGTTTGAATATGAGCGGTTCTCTCCGCGGTCTCTGAGTGACTATCGTGAATGTAGTGGCGTACGACGTTAGGGTTGTCCGCTTGGTCGTTTTATGTTGCAAGCCAGCTGGTCTGATCCAAAGATTTTATTTAAATGGACTCGCCTTTAGGAGAGTCTCAACCGGGCAAAATTACATTGGTCGTGTGGTCTCCCTTCCGAAGTGGCGCTTAAGCCACACGTCTTAAGAGTCGGATCATTCTGGAAGGCTACAAAGCAAATTAAAAATTGAGAGTAGGCATAACCATAGGAGGTGTCAAAAACTGACTGGCGCTGTCAAGGATGTGTTTCCGGTAGTGCTCAGTTGCTGTTGAAGGTTCCCGACACGAGAAGCAAGATGCGAGGTGGCAAGAAGATCGGCCAAAAGAGCGATGGAGGGTCCGACAAGGGAGTTGGTTGCGATGCTGATGCAATTGATAAGCAGTTGGAAGAGGAACAACTCGCCAAGGAGAAGGCCTCTGCAAAGCGGATGGAGGCGCGGAAGAAACTACTTGCTACGCAGAAGGCGTGGAAGGAAGAGCAGCTAAGGCAAGAACGGGAGATGCAGGAACTTGAGATCCAGGTTCAGCGCGAGATGGAGGAGCAGCAGTTGGAACATGAGCAGAGAATGCTGGAAGCTCAACTGGCTGCAGAACAAGAGTTCCTCAAAAAGCGAGAGGTGATCCGGATCCAATACAAAAAAAGTGTAAGCAGAGTAAACAATGTAAAGGAGCAAGATGGAGCGGTTGGCGGAACAGAAGAAGAAAATCCGAAACGGAAAGTGGAGAAGTGGTTGGACGGCCACAGCAAGAAATCGGTCGAGAAGTCGTCGACCACAGGATTCCGTGTAGCGTATCCAAAAGGAGCAGACCCAGTTGGAGTGAAAGCAGGCGTTAGTTCTGTGAGAGATAAGCCAAAGCCTGCGAAGAAAGTGCCGGTGTTCGTCAAGAGCGATGACAAACGGGAAGAAGAAATCGAAAACAGCGAAGCGTCGGAGGATCGTGTGAAGGTTAGCCACGGTCGGCATAGCAGTGTGCATAGCGGTGGAGTGTTCGACGGGCCGGGGCACGAAGTTGGCCGAATTTTGAAGCAGCTGTTAGCCGCTCGAAAAGCGGTGTCTCAACATCTTCCAAAGTTCCGTGGGGAACCCGAGGTCTGGCCGTTGTTCATCAGTAGCTTCGAGCATACAACGGCCGCGTGTGGATTTTCAAATCTGGAGAATCTGAAGCGACTGCAGGATTGTCAGGATTGCAGAAGCCGTCTCGTGCTGCCGGAGTCTGTTCCGGATGTGATGTGCAACCTGTTCGGGCGGCCCGAGAAGTTGTTGAAGACGCTGCTGACTAAAGTGAGGAATACTCCTGCGCTGAGAGGAGA
Source organism: Aedes japonicus (assembly GCA_034211315.2). Lineage (NCBI taxonomy): Eukaryota > Metazoa > Arthropoda > Insecta > Diptera > Culicidae > Aedes > Aedes japonicus. Next base: position 60,353 of record JASCZW010005475.1, on the reverse strand, counting down.
TAGGCTAGAGACCTTTATAAACTTCGGGATCACGGTGAAGCAGTTGTGCGATCATCTCAAAGCTACGAGACTGAGAGACCACCTTAGCAACCCGATGCTGGTACAGGAGTTGGTCGACAAACTGCCTCCAAGCTACAAGCTGGATTGGATTCGCTACAAGCGAGGGAAAGTGGACAGTCCGCTGAGGATGTTCACGAACTTCACTACCGAAATTGTTTCCGACGTGTCTGAGGTGACACAGTTCTCACTACTGTCGGTGAATGAGCGACCGCGGGCTTAGAGAGAGAAACCCAAGATGAAAGAGTTCGTACATGTACACGAAACTGAGCAAAGGCGTAGCGACGGGTCGCGAAGCGAGGCACTCTGGCCTTGCTGGATTTGCAAGCAAACGGACCATCTGATTAGGAACTGCGATGGGTTCCAGCGCATGAACATCGCCGAGCGGCTCAGGGAAGTAGACAGGCTGAAACTATGCGGAGTTTGCCTAAATAGACACGGAGGCAGCCGCTGTTCGTCGAAGATCCGGTGTATGGTGCGAGGTTGCCAAGCAAACCATCATCCTCTTCTACATCGCGTGGAGGAATCTGTGCAGCTGCAGAAAGCGAAGTCGGACTGCAATGTGATTTTCCGGATGATGCCGGTGACGCTGTACGTCGGAAAGCGGCAGTATGATACCGTCGTGTTCATAGACGAAGGGTCGTCTGCGACTTTGGTGGATGATGCGGTGGCCAAATGACTGAAGGCAGAAGGTACACTCGAACCACTGATAGTCACGTGGACTGGGAACATCAACCGATTCGAGAACGAGTCCCGCAGTGTTGAAATGCTGATGTCAGCGAAGGGTTCAATGCAGAAGTTTCCATTATTCAACACGCGAACGGTGAGCGAGTTGCAGTTGCCGAAACAGTACGTCCGATACGCGGATGTAGTGAAGCGATACGAACATCTATCTGGGGTACCAGTGAAGGACTTTCCGACCGGGCTGCCTACCATCCTTGTAGGTTCGGATAGCCTACATCTGTTCGCTCCACTAGAGTCACGTGTGGGTGAGCCCAACGAACCGATCGCTGTTCGGTCGAAGATTGGCTGGACCATATATGGATCTGAGAAACGAAGGGCCAGCGCACAGACGTACTTGAATCTTCACTCTGTCGCGCCGATGAGTAATCAGGTGCTGCATGACTTGATGCGGGAGCAGTATATGCTGGAGGAGACGGCGGTTGCATCGTTCGCCGTTCCAGAACTGGTAGAAAAGAAACGAGCACAGAAGATTCTCGAAGCTACAACCAAACGTGTGGGTGATCGCTTCGAAACAGGGCTGCTGTGGCGCAGCGACGAAACAAAATTCCCCGATAGCTACCCAATGGCTATGCGGAGGATGAGTGCACTGGATAGGAAGCTGGAAATGAATCCGGTGCTGAAGGAGAATGTGTGTCCAGTGCTGAAGGAGAAAGGGTACGCGCATAAAGCAACCGATGTCGAGCTGAAGGAGACGCCACAAACTGCCGTGTGGTATCTGCTGTTGAACGTCGTGGTCAACCCACGGAAGCCGGACGAAGTGCGCTTGGTATGGGATGCAGCAGCATCGCTAAACGGTATCTCCTTGAATTCGGAGCTGCTCAAGGGTCCGGTCGCCTTCGGGGGTGACATCCAGGAAATGTACCACCATTCCTGTTCAGAACAAACCGTGGAGAAGCTCCGCAAGTGTACGTAATGGACGTAGCTACTTTCGGATCAACGTGCTCGCCCAGTTCAGCGCAGTACGTGATGAATGTAAATGCCGTGCAGTTTGCGGAGAAGTGTCCTGATGCAACAGAAGCAATCGTCAAGCGTCACTATGTGGACGACTACTACGACTACTACTACTACGACACCGTCGAAGAAGCGATACGGAGGGCCAGCGAAGTGAGATACATTCATTCGCGTGGTGGCTTCCGAATCCGAAACTGGGTGTCAAACTCCAACGCGTTTCTGGAGGAGCTTGGAGAGCAACGCAATGCTTCATCAGTGCACTTTAGCCAGGACAAAGCTGCAGAATACGAACGTGTGCTAGGCATCGTATGGGATACGATCGGAGACGTCTTTTGTTTCGCAACCGCTCGAAGTTCGAATGTTCGAAGGTCCTCCGAGGAGAAGAGCGCCCCACAAAGCGAATGATCCTGAGTATTGTTATGGCGCAGTTTGACCAAGCCGGTTTTCTAACTCCAATAACCATCCTGGGGAAAATGCTGATCCAAGATCTGTGGAGAACAGGGTGCCAGTGCACAGTGGTCGGAAAAGGCTTTTTTCAGGGTGAAATTAATAACTCCTAAGGGTTACGTTTCCGAATCATGGTGTCTTGTACAATGTTGTATATGAACAAGTTGTCCATCTTGTGGTGATAATTTGGTAGTTCCAAGCTTTACCGCTAGGGCGGCGCTGTTGCTAACTTTTGAACGAAACACAATAGAAGGGTAATGTTAAGAGCAAGTTTGTAGGAAATATAATTTCAAGCAACTTTGTTACAGACACCATTTTTCTATCTCTTCATTCGACCATGATAGAGCTATTTTTTCTGCTTTATATCAGGGTGTCTATTAAAAACGAGTTTTTTCATTATAACTTTTTTGTTTATCATTTAAGGATTAAATGATCTTAAATCAAAATATATAAACCGTTATAACGCACGTTTTTGCTGAACAAAATTTTTTAATACTGCTTGTGATTCAAAAGTTATGAGTAATTTTAGCTAAAAAAATGCGTTTTTTCTTTTCTCCCTTTTGATTGTTTAGGCGAGAATAGGCCAAAACATAATCAAATTCTTGTTTTAATGGGTATTAAGGAACAAAATTATATATAAATGAGCCCGGGTACTTCTGGGGAACACAAGAGGGGACTGCTTAAAATCGGCCATTTTTTTCGTTAAAATTACCCCTAACTTTTAAACAATAAAATATACTTATACACTTAGTTTAGCAAAAACTTGTGTCATATTTTTCTCTACACTTTGCCCGAAAATTATTTTTTCCTAAGAATTGAAACTAAAAAGTAAGAATAAAAAAACTGATTTTTTAGGGACACCCTAATGTACTCCAGCAAAATAGCTTCGAACTATAGCAGTGCACAAGTGCCAGACGCTTCAGTCGTGAATGAACAGCATGTAGCGTGTTATATTGGCTATGATAAGATATCCTAGGGGCACTCGTAAATGAAAATAAACACCATTTTTATAAATTGCATTGAAGTTTGCCATAAATTTTCACACCAATGGAAATACTTATTTTTTCAAAACTGAATGCTGTACAGCAACGAAAACAAAACCAATATAGCACGCTACATGCTGTTCATTCACGACTGAAGCGTCTGGCCCTTGTGCACTGCTATAGTTCGAAGCTATTTTGCTGGAATACATTAGGGTGTCCCTAAAAAATCAGTTTTTTTATTCTAACTTTTTAGTTTCAATTCTTAGGAAAAAATTATTTTATGACAAAGTGTAGAGAAAAATATGACACAAGTTTTTGCTGAACTAAGTGTATAAGTATATTTTTTTGTTCAAAAGTTAGGGGTAATTTTAACGAAAAAAATGGCCGATTTTAAGCAGTCCCCTCTTGTGTTCCCCAGAAGTACCCGGGCTCATTTATATAGCATTATGTTCTTTAATACCCATTAAAACAAGAATTTGATGATTTTTTGGCCTATTCTCGCCTAAACAATCAAAAGGGCGAAAAGAAAAAACGATTTTTTTTTAGCTAAAATTACTCATAACTTTTGAATCACAAGCAGTATTAAAAAAACTTGTTCAGCAAAAACGTGCGTTATAACGGTTTATATATTTTGATTTAAGATCACTTAATCCTTAAATGATAAACAAAAAAGTTATAATGAAAAAACTCGTTTTTAATAGACACCCTGATATAAAGCAGAAAAAATAGCTCTATCATGGTCGAATGAAGAGATAGAAAAATGGTGTCTGTAACAAAGTTGCTTGAAATTATATTTCCTACAAACTTGCTGCTGACATTACCCTTCTATTGTGTTTCGTTCAAAAGTTAGCAACAGCGCAGCCCTAGCGGTAAAGCTTGGAACTACCAAATTATCACCACAAGATGGACAACTTGTTCATATACAACATTGTACAAGACACCATGATTCGGAAACGTAACCCTTAGGAGTTATTAATTTCGCCCTGAAAAAAGGCTTTTCCGACCACTGTGCAGTGGGATGATGCGGTAGATGACCTATCATTCAGGAAATGGACGCGGTGGACAAGCATGTTGGCAAACGTTCAGGCGTTCAAGTTGCCGCGCAGTTATTTCGGCACTGCACGATCCGATGAGATTCGCGAAGTACAGCTGCATATATTCGCGGACGCTGGTGAGTCGGCGTACGGATGTGTGGCATATTTCCGAGCCGTTGTACGAGAAGAGGTGACATGTGCGTTGGTGATGAGTCGGGCGAAGGTGGCACCACTAAAGCAGGTGTCTATTCCGCGTCTGGAGCTTCTGGCGGCGGTACTTAGCGCACGTATGTCGCATACGGTGCGCGAAAACCACAACATCTCCTGGCTCCCCGACGGGGAATTGAACCCCGGTCTCCCGCGTGACAGGCGGGAATACTGACCACTATACTATCGAGGATCAGCAAAGTGGTGTTCTGGATAGACGCAGCGGTGGTTCTTTCCTGGATTAGGGCCGATCAACGTCGCTACAAGCAGTATGTTGGCTTCCGCATTGGAGAGATCCTGAGCCTAACGAGGATAGCAGACTGGCGCTGGGTACCGATGAGGTTAAACGTAGCAGATTTGCTGACGAAGTGGGGAAAGAATCCAGAACTCCACTCAAATAGTCCGTGGAGGACCGCAGTTCTTGTACGACCGGGAGGAAGATTGGCTGAAGAAGCATCTACCACCAGCAAATACAACAGAGGAGCTTCGAGTACACTTGTTGTTACATGCTATAAAGGTACCGGCGGTTATGGTGGATGCTAGCCGATTTTCAAAGTGGAAGGTGTTGGTTCGGACGATGGCTTGTGTGTTCCGTTTCGTGTCCAACTGTAAGCGAAAGACAGAGAGGCTGCCAATCGAAACGCTGCGAGCAACGAGCAGGCAACTAAAGGTGCGAAAGCCGAACACAGTTGCCTCGATGCGAGTGCAGTTGCGTCAAGAGGAGCACCTGAAAGCCGAGCGGTGCCTGATGAAGATGGCACAGTCGGAGAGGTTCATCGACGAATTGAAGGTGCTATACAAAAACAAAGATCGTCCAGCGAGCCAGTGGATGGCGATCGAGAAGTCGAGTCCGCTGTACAAGCTGACCCCGCTGATCGAAGAGAATGGATTGATCCGGATGTAAGGACGAGTCGAGCGAGCAGAATTCTTACCGTTTGATCTACGGTTTCCCATGATTATGCCGGATGATCATCTGATCATGAAGCTGATAGTACAGCATTATCACGAGAAGAGTGGGCATGGGTACCGCCAAGCGGTGAAAAATGAACTTCGGCAGCTGTATTACATTCCACACGTAGATGCAGTGGTTAGGAAAGTTTCGGCGACCTGCATTTGGTGCAGAGTGCATCGTTGCCGTCCCGTGGTCCCGAGAATGGCTCCGCTACCAGTGCAGCAAATCACTCCGAATCTTCGGCCGTTCAGCTACGTAGGCGTCGACTACTTGGGACCGTTTGATGTGACTATAGGACGACGAACAGAGAAGCGGTGGATAGCGCTATTCACCTGCATGGTGATACGAGCGGTGCATTTGGAGGTGGCACACGGGCTGACAACGCAGTCTTGCTTGATGGCGATACATCGGTTCATCGGCCGTCGGGGCTGGCCAATCGAGTTCTTTTACGACAACGGGACGAATTTTCGAGGAGCAAGCAAAGAAGTTGTAGAGGCTGTGCAGTGCATCAGAGAGAACTGCGCAGATCAGCTTACGAACGCGAGAACGAAGTGGACGTTCAATCCTCCGGCCGCACCACACATGGGAGGTGTCTGGGAGCGTTTGGTACGTTCTGTGAAGGAGGCGCTAATAGCGCTGAATGACGGAAGGAAGTTGACGGACGAGATTCTGCGGACAGCGATCGTGGAGGCAGAGGATATCATCAACTCTCGTTCGCTCACCTATGTGTCGCAGCAGTCTGATGAGGCAGTAGCACTAACCCCAAACCATTTTTTGTGGGGCGCATCACCGAACCAGCCAAGCGGAACACTTCCATCCCCCCATCCTGCAGTGGCTCTTCGGGATGCTATCCAGCGGACACAGCAGCTAGCCAGCGTGATGTGGGAGAGGTGGATAAAGAAGTAGGTGCCTTCGTTAAACCAGAGGTCGAAGTGGTTCAACGAGTCAAGACCGTTGCAAGCAGGTGATCTGGTGTCATGGTGGATGGTTCCAACCGGAAGTGTTGGGTCCGTGGAGTGGTGGAAGGACCGATCGTGTCAGGAGACGGTAGGATCCGTCAAGCGTGGGTGCGTACTAGCACCGGAAGATTCAAACGAGCGGCAGCAAAGCTGGCCGTCATAGAGATACGAGATGGTAACCCTGAGCCGGATGTGGCTTCCGGGACAGAGTTACGGGCCGGGGAATGATCTGGCAGCACTAGCCGTACACAGACATACGCGCCAACGAGGTAAACATGTCAGATGACATATGGTAAGAAGAGTAGAAGAGAGAAAGAGCGATAGAGAGAGCGAGAAGGATATCCGTCAAAGGTAGTAGAGGAGAAAAATATAAACAAACTGAATTGTATAGTGATAGAGTTCAATAGTACTTGATGAAATTTGGTGAAAATTGAGTAAAAGTTGAATTGAGTGAAATTCAGTCAAGTTCCGTGTGCTAATGGTAAATTTGGTTGTACGATCACAACACAAAGACGGTGAGTAGTGTAAGCGTTAAATGAATGACAGGAATTAAACCAGATCTCAATCATCACAGCTGACTACACAACGGTAAACGGTACAGTGGTGCCTAAGTTTTCTCGCGCGTTCCACGAACATTCACGTAAACGGTCTACATTCGACATACGACGTAGTACAAACAGGAATTGTATGACAGACAGATAAATTTTGAATGCCCAACAAAAAATGATTATCTGCAATTAATTCATAATTAAATGATAAACAGAAATTAGCGAAAACAAGGTAGCAGGAGGTTGTGGACGGAAAGCAAACTAAAAATTGTGAGTAGGCATAACCATCAACACTATGACAAAAATAACTTGACAACTATATTCAATTAAACTCCGCAGTTTGATCATCCTGTGAAGGTGATAGCCAAAAACGGTTTGTTTTTACATCCGACCTTTGATCCGAACAGTGGTAGCCATTATTGAGAAAAATCTCAAATTGTACTGTCCCCAAAAGTTGACAAGTCAAAATCATACTTACAAAAAGTGAAGCAGAGGCAAAGACTGAAGGCGTACAAAGTGAAAAAGGGGCCCAACCGCGATGACAAGCAATTTTTCACTGCAAAAAGTTAATCTAAGGAGTTATACACTATTTTTTTTGCAAACATTTTTTTGTTTCGAAACATACGTACTCGAAGACTTTAAACAACTTCCGGGTCTGGCTTTTTATACCGCAATGCAAACCAAATTCCCAAACAAGTATTTGATTTGGCAGGCCCTATGTAATTATGGCCGAAAAATTACAGGTTTCATCTCTACCGGCACTATCAAGAAAGATGTGTACAAGAAAAAATGTTTGCAAAAGCGGTTGTTACCGTTTATCCGAAGTCACGTCTCTACAGCTCCAGCTTTATTATGTTTTCTATTAAACAAGTTAAATATACTGTTAAATGACAAACACAGGATTTTAGCTAAAGTGTATAATACTTTATTTCATAACTTCATATGACGCAAAAAGCGCAATAAGTGAAGCCTTATAAAACATAAAATAAAATAAAAATATCCTCATACAAAAATATAACGTATTTGACTGTCGAGTTATTAGTTATTAGTTGAGTTATTAGTACTAGATACTGAAGAAGTCTGTCAAGATAAGCAAAGTTAGTTGGAGTAAAATGGAAAATACTAATTTTTCTTCTCATTTCCAGTTACTAACTCAGATTGTTGAAAAGTTAACTCTGAGTATCTATGATATGCTTCCTGTTGGTAGTGAAACCACAATCTTGTACAACAAATTCATCTTAATGAGAAATAAGAACACTTTTCAAAACATGGTTGGTATAACAGAATTTAAACAATATGTAGAACTGCCCATAAAATCTTGTCCTGTTTATGTTTTATAAATGTATGGAACCTTGTTTTTAAGAACAATAATAAAGTATTGTATAAAGTATAAAGTATAAAGTACTTGCAGCAGTGGAAAAAGTATTTTTAGCTCGACTCTTTGTCAGAGTGATATATAGAATACGAGAGATACAACTTGACATGTTCTGCAATACGTTTATAATACATTTATAATACAATCAATTATAAATCATTCTAAAATGATGTTTTGTGTATTTATTGGGTTGTCACTATGCGAAATCGGTCTCGGATGGTATAAGAAACAAGAGATCAAATACGTGCCAAAAAAGCCCATACACCAAACGGTCCTTAACTTCACTTAATAGATATGGGCTGGGCTCTAGGTTAGCAGAAATTCTTCGAAAATAATAAGAATGAAAATAAGAAGATGGAAAATCGTCCCGGCGAGCGTATCTGAGGATACCGTACGGAACCTGATGGCGGGTGTACCACAGAAAGTTCGAGAATTTTTCAGAAAGAAGGATTAACATCTTAATAAACTGTTTCTATTGTAGATATAACTCTATTATTGTGAATTAAACATTCGATTTATGTTGTTATTATTTTTTTGGTAGCCGAAATTTGACGTGGCCAGGCTTTATAAAACATCAAACGAAGGTGAACCCTAAACTGACCGGCTTGATGTTCCGTAAGGCTCAGTAGGGATTCTTTATCAAAACCTAAAGCTTAGAGTCAGTTCCATTGTGGTCATATCACTTTTATTAGTTTTTCCACTGTATTTATCAACACACTGTATTTCATCATTACCGTAGCGATTGATTATTGCGATCCAAGGAAACGAAGCAGCAGATCGAAGTCTTAGATCTACGGTACATAAAATAAAAAAATAAATAATAATAATTAAACCATTATCTGCTTAAAGTTCACAAGAAAGGTGATTCCTAAATTTAGGACATTCGATTTTATTTTATTCCAGAAATCAATAAGTGCTCTTCTATTCTTCCATATGTCATGCATGCATACATATGTTTATTTTTTCATCTATAATTAAATGATTTATGGAAATTCAAACTTCATTTAATTGCGTAACAACCTTAACATTCATTAGTTACATTCATCTGTCAATGATTGAGATGTAAAGAGGCACCAAGCAGCATAATATTTTCATATGACTATCATTCTTGTTTGAATTATTTCATCATATTATTTTATTTATAACCAAACCACCATATTGAACTATTCCACAAATAAACGCACTTTTCATTCTTTATTTCCTTAGCAGATTAATGTTTGATGTATTTTGTTTTCTGCTGAATAATTTTAAATTACGTTTTTTTGTTATTATACTGCAAAGTAAGCATTTCAAACAATATGTGCGTGAAAGGTGTATATCATTTTGGAATGTGTTGAATTCCTCCTGAACTTCCTGAACTGTACTTTTGGTGTTTTCAGTATGAAATAAATTTGGAGACTTTTGAAGTGACTCAAAGGGGATGGCATTTCTTTCGATTGATTTTTTTTTTGGTTTGCTGCTTTCCATTGAATTTAATTATTTGCTCGTAATGTAGAAATTAAACCACTAAAGTTATTCGCTTCGCTCCATTCTCTTGTTTAGCATTCTAAGAGATTCAAGCTTATTGCTTTCACAATTAGCTTATTGCTTGCTCTGATCGCACTTCCACAGTTATTAATTGAGAGCTTTCAATGCCTGGTACCATTTTTGCATTAGTAAGGTTGTAACGAAATTTTTTTAGACTAGACCGGGATTCGAACCCAGCTACTTCCAGTATGGTGTTGCTTCATAGTTACGGCTTTGCCGACTGAGCTAAGAGAGGCGGGTTATTCTCATTTTCTGAATTTGAAACATAGCTTTGGGATATCAAACAGTCAAATGTTTTGCTAAAATCTGTGAGCTTCTACATTATGCAATGCAGTACATTCTTAGTTGATAAAGTAAGTTTATAGCAGTAGAGTGATCTTTGTAGTGTTGAAATTGCATATTTGTAATTCTGTTTTTAATATAAGGAAATAATTTGTCAATGATTATAGCTTGGATTAGTTAAAATGCAATAGATGACAGCAATTTCACCATAATACTGAATGTAGGATTTGATGCCATACTTGTGATTTATGTATTAACATTAAAATAATTTTATTATTTTACCTATTAGGTGAAACATTCTTCTAATTTTTATGTGTTATAAGTTCAATTATCATTTTTACCCTTTGTTCTCCTCATATGATTTAGAAGTATCTAAGAAGTGTATCGAAAATAAGCTATCCACAAACTTTCTTTCAAATTATGTTGACAACCGATATTTTATTCATACAAAAAATTGATCCTTTATTGTACGAGGTTGAACTTGAACATAATGAAGACCGGATGAAATTTAAGTTATTCTTTCACGAATTTTCGAACTTTGGATCGAATGCTCTTCATCAAGTTCCGGACAAGTGTTGCATCGGATTTTTTGGACGTTTGAGCCCAAATTTTTTTGAACTACTGCATGTTCCCAGCTGCCTTACCAGTCTTCTTGAAGACCCTATTCACGATTGCCCAGTAACGTTCGATGGGTCGAAGCTGAGGGCAATTTGGTGGATTGATATTTTTCTCAACGGAATCTATACCCTTTTCCGCAAGCCAATTGAGAGTGGTTTTGGCATAGTGAGCCGACGCTAAATCCGGCCAAAACAGTGGAGGTGTACTATGCTTCTTATATAAAGGCAACAATCTCTTCTGGAGACACTCAGATCGATAGATTTCCGCATTTATAGTTCCGGTAGTGTAAAAAATGGTTGACTTCAAACCACAGGAACATATTGCATGCCATACCAGTACCTTTCGACCGAATTTCTCCACTTGAATCGACCTGTCCGCATCGCTCACATCCTCCCCAACGACGGCAGAAAAGTATTGTGGACCTGGAAGGGTTTTTGAGTCCTCCTTTACATAGGTCTCATCGTCCATCAAAACGCATGCATCCGGACGCTGCAAAAGACGCGAATTCAATTTCCGGGCCCTTGTTGTTGCTCGCTTCTTCTGTTCTGCACTTTGTTTCAAGATTTTCTGCTTCTTGTAGGTCTTCAGGTGGTTTCGCCTCTTGATACGCTGGATCATTCTGACACTCGTTCCTGCTTTTTTGGCCAAATCACGTATTGACATTGATTTGTTCTTCATGATTAGAGAAACCACTTTCTGCTCCAGTTTCGGGTAGGAAGAACCGGGTTTTCTGCCTCTTCCTGGTTGCTCATCCAAAGAATAGTGTTCCTCAAACTTATGAATGATGGTTTTAACACTCGCATGATGAATTCCAAACCGCTTCGCCAATTTTCGCATAGTAATACCCTTCTCACTTAGCCATGTGTCCAGAACCTTAATTTTCACTTCCTTTTCAATACGCGACATTTTGAAAATGCAGAATTTGAACCGCACAAACAAGTAAACAAAAGAAAACTGACAGTCAAACGCACAGCATGCAGTGTTCAGAGCATAAAAAACCATCACAAATACATGCGTACAACGCAAATGTTTGTGGATAGCTTATATTCGATACACTCCTTAGTGCCTTGAATACAAGAAGCTGCAACGGAATCTGTGGAAAGTACTTTTAAGTTCTGGTTTGCAAATGGACATTTTACTAAATCTGAGCCGATCTGATTCATGCAGCGCTGTGTGTTCAACAGATTTGAAAAACTTTTTCAAGATACCTCAGATCAAGATTTTGACAAACGGCCGAAAGCGTGCTTTAGCGCGTATCTATAGAACCCTTCACTTTAATACTTTACATTATTTCTTGCATTTCAGGATCAATCTAATGAAGATCATATAAGATTGCTTCTAGTATTTTTCATTTACATCAATATATACACTGTTATATAAATATTTCTAGGGAATAGAGAGCGGGCCCTCCTCCCCGCCCATTGGGACATCCTTATGTTAGATAGCTTGCTCTTTTGACCAATTGGTCAATCTTGTTGTTGGAAGAAGATTCTATAAATTCCTGTGGCACGTATAAGTGATGTTGCCTATCGATCCACCCAATCCGTTGTTGGCCCTTCATACAATGGCCTGATTAGTATAATCAATGGTTAATAAAGCTAGAACAGAGAGGAGAGCTCATTGCAGTCGGACTTAGTTTCCGTGCTACAATGGTAGTACAAATCATACACCATACATCACCAAAAAGATCTTTTCAAACTTTTAGGGAAGATTCCAGCTTCAAGCTATATTTTAAAGAAATAGAATAATGGAGTTTTAAGTGCCAATGTAAGGTTTTTCCCAGGGAGTTATGGTGAGCGGAAAACTTGGCAATGTGAAAGGCCGATGTAAATACACTGAAGTTCTTTTTAACGCGGTTTTTTACGTGGTTTTTTTTACGCGGTTCTTTTTACGCTTTCCACATTAAAAAACCGCGTTATCTTAAAAACCGACGTAAAAAAGGCCAAGGCAATAAAAATTATATTTCATATTCATATTGAAAGAATATAGTCATAAAAATGTATTGGTGGTGGCAAAACATGGTTCCAGTCATTGGCATTGGCCACCGGGAATCTGCTACAAATGGATAGAGGTTGTTAATTCAATGTGTGAGCAAAGCAGTCCAGAGTAGTTATAGAGAGTTTTCGTCTTCGGCAAAATTTCTCAGTGTGTCATTCGTTGTCTTTTGACATTATCATATTAGTTCCAAATCATGCCACTGAGATGGCACTGCAGTCTATTTTTTTCTAAATTAAGCGCTAGAGAAATGCCGTCTTTGGCAAAGATTCTCAGTAGGTTGTTTGTCGTCTTTTGATATTATCATATCTGTTGCCTGCAATCATGATATTTTGAAATTGTTTTTTTTCAATAGTTCCACTTGTCAAATTGAAAAAAATCATGAAGTGCGGGTACCCACCAAATTCAAATAGTTGTCTCTGGTTAATATTGGCCGATTTTAGTCTTGTTTTCACCGTTAGATTCAGAAACTTATTTGCTTTATGGAAATTGACAGCAACGTCCATTTGGATTCATTTGGTTCCCGTTAATAAGGGTTTCCGGGGTTGAGGTTCGGTACGGAGACACTATTTGGGAATATCAAGTGAATTTCTGGAAAATACTGTCAAAACCTTTGGAATGATTCCTTAAAATACATTTCTATTCCATATAGCTCAATTTGCCAACTTGTCCACGGACCGGTTATTCCGGAACAGGTTCTTAGAAGGCCTACAGTGGCCACTAACATATATAGAAGGAACCCCCAGCAATATGGGTATCACCATTCATGAAATTTCTTCAGTAATATATCTGTCAACATTTTGTGGCCATTTGATGACGTGTTCTCAGAGCGGTTATTCCGGAACAGGTTCCGGTGGGCCTTCAAGTAGCCATAAACATTTTCAAAATAAAACCTCGGCAATATGGGTAACGAAATTCATGAATTTTCTTCAGTGGGATATTGGTCCACAAACCAGTTTTCCGGAATAGGTATTCGTGGGGCCTCGAATGGCCGTGAACAAATTTAGAAGGAAACCCTAGTAGTATGGGTATCGAAATTCATGGAACTTCATTAGTAAGATATTTCTCAACGTTTTGGAGGCATTTGAAGATTTGTCTTCGGACTGGCCATTCCGGATCAGATTCCCGTAAAGCCTCGAGTAGCCATGAACAAATTTAAAAGGAAACCTTGGCAATGTCTGGCCTACGGAAAACTGTACTAGGATGACCGTTACGTTGAAAAGTCGTAAGATGTCCATAAAACGTTGCGAATATCCTACTTAAGAAATTTCATAAATTTTGATACCCATATTGCTAGAGCTTTCTTCTCAAACTATGTATGGCCAATCGAAGCCATACGGGAACCTGTTCCGGAATGACCGCTCCAAGGACAAACCATAAGATGGTCACAAAACGTTGAGAAATATCCTACTGAAAAAAAGTCATGAATTTTGATACTCATATTGCCAGTGCTTCCTTCTGAATATGTTTATGGCCACTCAAGGCCTCACATGAACCTGTTCTGAAATAAACACTCCGGGAACAAATAACCAAATGGCCTTAAAACGTTGACAAATATCCTACTGACGAAATTTATTGAATTTTGATACCCATATTGCCAGAGTTTCCTTCTGAAATTTTTATGGCAACTCAAAGCCCCACGGGATCCTGTTCCGGAATAATCAGTCCGGGGACAAATCATCAAATGGTCACAAAACGTTGACAAATAACCTACAGAAGAAAATTTATGAATTTTGATTCTCATATTGCAAGGCTTTACTTCAGAAAATGTTTAGGGCCACTCGAGGTCTCACGGGAACCTGTTCCGGAATGGCTGGTTCAGGGACAAATCATCAAATGATCACAAAAAATTGACAAACATCCTACTGAAGAATTTTCACGAATTTTGATACCCGTCAGGGTTTACTTCAGAAAATGTTTTTGCCCACTCCATGCCTCGCGGGAACCTGTTTCGGAATGACCGGTTCAGGGACAAACGGTCACTCTAAGGCCTTCTTGTCTGGTGAACTCAGGAACAAACGCTTGAAAAAATTTCAAGCAGTTCGATACACATATTGTTATGGTTCCATTGGAAAATGCCTATGACCAGCCACGGACCCTTGGGGAACCTCCTCCGGACTGGCCACTTGAAGTTTCATACATCCGATGGACCCAAAACAAGAAAAGTCAATATGCTGAAGAAATTTTAAAAAGTTTGATACCCATATTGCAGTATTTCTACCAAAATCCACGATCAGTATCATTACATCAGGACATGCCCGTGAAAATCCGGATTTTCGCGAATTTAGAGTGTTCGAAATGGTTCATTGTGATAATAACTAGATAGAAGAGAAAATTTTCAATCCAAGGAGTCCAAATCTGTTGAAATCGGTTGAAAATTGCCGGAGATGTAGGCATTTTAGTTTTGTGGATACCCGAGTACCCTGTCGGCCGGAAAAAAAAAGTTGGAACCCCTCCCCCATTCCTTCTTGCTAAAAAATTCTGTTTACCCCTGTAATCAATTTTGACGGTCATTCTCTTGGATCTGGCAGAGTTTCAACTTCCTACGATTAAAAATCATTGAAATATCGCAAATTGGACACACAACGGTTAAACAAAATTTCAACATCATGTGCCTGTAATGACCCCGATAAGAAAAAAAATAGGCAATGCAAGGAAATTAATGTGAAAACAATGATCCTTTGATAAAGAAAATCAATAACGTGATTACTGTTACTAATACAAACTACTTGGGAAAGTCTATTATATTTCTCAAAATGGTGTTCCCTAAGCGGGCCCTCCGCGGCCTATTTGTAATATACATGCTTGTCATGCTTGTCAGCCATGGTCAGCTTGAGATATCACCACCTCTCTGCGTTGGCATTTCCTCCAAATACTGTGCTACATAACGCGTGTAAATCGGTGAAATCGTTTATTTAAAAAATCAAATTAAATTTCTTTTTCAAGTTCAATTAGTATAAAATTCAGGAAAATATTCAGTTAGGCTTCCGCTTTTCCAAATCCGAATTGCCGGGCCTTACGCTTGACCCCTGCCATCAGATTTTGTACAGCCACCTTGTCCACCTTCTTCGCCGCAGAAAGCCAGTTTGCCTTGAACTGCTGCTCGTCCTTAGCAGTTTTTTTGGTCTTCTTTAGGTTCCGCTTGACAATAGCCCAGTATTTCTCAATTGGGTGGAGCTCTGGCGTGTTGGGAGGGTTCTTGTCCTTGGGAACCACCGGCACGTTGTTGGCGGCGTACCACTCTATGGCCTTTTTACCGTAATGGCAAGATGCCAAATCCGGCCAAAACAGTACGGAACAACCGTGTTTCTTCAGGAAAGGCAGCAGACGTTTATTCAAACACTCTTTCACGTAAATTTCTTGGTTGACAGTCCCGGAAGCTATGAAAATGCTGCTTTTCAAGCCACAGGTACAGATGGCTTGCCAAACCAGATATTTCTTTGCGAACTTTGACAGTTTCGTGTGCTTGAAAATATCTGCTACCTTTTCCCTTCCTTTTGCCGTATAAAACTCCTGTCCCGGAAGCTGCTTGTAGTCGGCTTTGACGTAGGTTTCGTCGTCCATTACCACGCAGTCAAACTTCGTCAGCATCGTCGTGTACAGCCTCCGGGATCGCGCTTTGGCCGTCGTATTTTGTTTATCATCGCGATTTGGAGTCACTACCTTCTTGTAAGTCGATAGTCCGGCTCGTTTTTTGGCTCGATGCACGGTTGTAGACGATACACCTAGCTTATTTGCGGCATCTCGGAGAGATAGGTTAGGGTTTCGCTTGAAACTACCGGCAACTCTCTTTGTCGTCTCAGTGGCTTCCGGTTTTCGATTTCCCCCCGATCCAGACTTCCTGGCTGTCGACAAACGTTCCCCAAACACTTTAATTACATTTGTTACGGTTGATTTGGCAACTTTTAGCGATTTTGCCAACTTTGCGTGCGAGTAGCTCGGATTTTCGCGATGCGCGAGCAAAATTTTGATACGCTGCTCTTCTTGCTTGGACGGCATTTTGACAACTGAAGAGTGAATTCCAAAATCAAAATAGGAGCAACATTCTACACACACACACCTTCAAAATGAGTGGTGTTCAGGTTTTTTAAATGCAAAATTGAAAGAAATACGTCAAGTTGATATTGACCAAATTTTGACCGTATCGCCCTTTAGATTCAATCACCAGCTCAAGCCAGGTCAAAAGCCGGTGTGGAATTAAAACTCAAAATTTCGTATGATTTTTTACAAATACAGCAAACAATTTTTGTGGGATTTAAAAAAAAAGTACATATAATAATTTGTAAACAACAATTTTGCTTGTTCTAAAAAGTATTGTTCAGAGGCTAAATTGGGAAATGTACAATCAACACCAACAATCAAATTTTTTTCACGTCTATTGTGACTTGACTGTTTTTACGTTGTTTTTTTTTATAAATAACGCGGTTTTCTTGCGCCGTTTTATGCAATAACGGACCGCGTAAAAAAAACCGCGTAGTAAAATATCTTTTCCAAATGAAGCTTTAGAGAGTTGCCGTTCTCAGTAAAGTTGTTGAGAATGTAAAATATAGTCACTTGACATTATCAAATTAGTTCCAAATTGCGCCGCAAATATGGCGCCGCAATCTTAATTGCCAAATCGTGCTCTAGGAAGGTGATTTTTTGTAAAGATGTTATTTGTATATAATTAAGGCATTCAAAATAATCACGTTGGATCCAGATCGTACCTCAGAGATGGCGCTGCCATATTTGCGGCATAATTTAGAACTAATATGACAATGTTAAAAGACGACGAATGACATACTGAGAAATTTTGCCACGGACGGTAACTCTCTAGCACTTCATTTGGAAAAGATAATCTGCATCGCCATCGGTACAGTATACATAATGTGGAACTAATATAACAAAATCAAACGACGACAAACAACAAACTGAGAAACTTTGCCAAAGACGGCATTTCTCTAGCGCTTAATTTAGAAAAGATAGACTGCAGCATTATGTGGAACTAATATGATAATGTGAAAAGACGACGAATGTCATACTGAGAAACTTTGCCGAAGACGAAAACTCTCTATAACTACTCTGGACAGTTTTGCTCACACATTAAATTAACAACCTCTTTCCATTTATAGCGGATTCCCGGTGGCCAATGTTACTGGAACCATGTTTTGCTACCACCAATACATTTTTATGACCATATCTTTTCAATATGAATATGATATATAATTTTTATTTCCTTGGCTTTTTTTTACGTCGGTTTTTGAAGTAACGCGGTTTTTTTTACGTCGGTTTTTTAAATAACGCGGTTTTTTTACGCGTTTTTTTTTACGCGGTACCATTACCGTCGTAAAAAAATGCTTCAGTGTAATTTTTTTTTTTTTAATTTTCTTCAATTGATACTTACGTCACATACTAGATTAGGATAAGAGCCTCTTAAGCTGTTTTTAAGGGTTATTCATAATGTGTTGATGAAACATACCGTTCGTGTTGTTGGGGTTGTAGCTGCTGCTGTTTTTGTTGATTTGGCTACCACTTCGACAGTTTAAGAATTATTCGAAGGCACGTGCAAGAGTGATGATATTTGGTTTATTTTATGCTGCTTGTGCTGCTTGGGACATGAGACACTGTCTCTGATTTCAAATATATATTTTCCATAGATTCACATAGGTCTATGATAAACTTGCTACCTAGCACAAATAAGCGTAATTGGTTGCAAGTTCAAAGGCCTTCTTTGACGTCCATGGATTTTGCGTTGCTAAGGCTGATTTTTTTTAATTGTACGTGTGGCATGGTGCTGTTTTCTCATGATTATCAAGTTATTCAGCCTCAGGCTGATTCATCTCCCGCCGTAGTCACTGAAATACGTTTTGGGTACTTTTGTGACTTGTCCGGGGGTGAGAATTGAACTCGTGACTTTGGCGTGAGCGGTATAGATGTCAACCACTACGCTGGGATCACCCCCTGGTATGGTGCTCTGTCTTGCTGAAAAAAAACTTTTTCACGCTTTGGCGGGCATAAATAATGAGCCACCGTTATAAATGCCCATCGCCTTGTTAAACCTTCCTTGAAAAAATAAATTCCATCGCTTTAACCAGATAATTGAACTGCGTTAACAATCTTACTCTTCGGAATAATATTACTTAACAGTCACTGTTTGATGCATTATTTTCAACGAGTTAATTTTTAGATAATGTTACTTCAACTGAATGATTAATTCCAATGTAATCTTACTAGGAGTAAGATGAACAGGCTAAGCTTATTTTCAAGTTTTGGATAGATGGCTCATGTTCTCTTAGCTTTATATGCAGTATGTTGCAGTAATATGTTCAATTTTTCGATTGGTTTGGCTATAACACACATACAAAAATAAATCAATAACGTTTTTTTCTGCGAGTGAAACGGGCAGTTGGTAGTAAAAGATAAACAATCATAAATGACATTTTTTCTACCATTATCGAATTGATTTTTTGACCCGTGGTTTAAGCAGCTTAAGTTTTTTACAATTTTATGTTGAAAGAGGAAACAGTTTTCAGAAATCGCTTTCCACGTTCAATCAAAAATGATCAAGTTGGTATTTTTCTCTGACAAGTAATAAGCGTTATTTTATTGTTCAGTAAAATAGAATAAATTAAACAGATTGACAATTGGCTGTCCATTTTTAAACTAGAGGTTTTGCTAAGGAATGAAATAATCAAATCCATTAGAACACCCTCATTCTGCAATAACCATATAAACACTTATTAATATTACTCCACGAGTTCCTATATTTTTCAATCACGCACAGCTCTTTTCTTGCACCTGTGTGCAAGAAACAAATAAATGCAAACAAACATAAACATCAGTTGTGCGCACGACGCTATCTCTGAAGATTGCAAAGATTGCCGAGAAAAGTTGATTTTACTCACCATCAAATTAATTTATCAATCTGGTTGCAAGCTGCATTCTATGTTTCTTTTTACTTTTTGTTTTGCGCAAATATATTACCCTAGCAATCTTAAATCAAAAACTGATATGACATTGGTAATATTTCAAACTATCCCAGATTTTGTTAAATCATTAGTTTTCATTGATAAACCCGTTTGTCAAACGAACAATGCAAGTTGAATGCAATTCAATTAATATCATCTGTATGTTTGGAAATGGTTACTTACACGGCATAACTTATGTCAGTTATTACCAGAAGATTTGCACATCAAAATGACATAAACTAAAACTGGTTCAATATATAAAAAAGATTTGCTATCAACATGTATTAATTGAAAACAAAAAAAATTGTGTTCTACTTTGTTGTAGTATATTTTTTATTTGTTTTTGCTGTTCATTCATTTATATTTCTTCATATATGTATAGTGCTGATCATCCGTTTGTAGAATTTTACATGCATTAGGTATATTGTTTTTCGGATAGCTAGTCATTTATAGATGCTAGATGTAAGAAAGAAAAATGTTTCAGATCAATTTCAACATCTCTGTATTCACTTAAACACTATGTGCCTTACTCGTTTTATCGAAAACCTCTGTTTAAATTTAAGAAAGAATTGAAACAACTGTGCAACAGATACTGTCAAACTTTATTTGTATTTCTATTATACTGTATTTTGTTTTATTTTGATTCATTTTATTTGTGCAAAAATGGTCCTTATACATAAATAAATCAATTCAAAGTAAATGACATCCACGCCAAATGCCTATTCGGAGGCATTCACGCCATGTGAAAGAAAATAAAAATAAAACAGTATATTCATACGACCAGAGTAGAAATATCTATACACAATCAAGTACATTTTCCCGGCACGCATGAGGATGTTAGTGGCTGAAAATGGGTCCCAACTGGACATTGAAGATGCTGAGAGCTCAAATTGCCATCGCAGAAATAGTAATTCCGGCAGTTCATTACATCAACGAACAGGCCAGGAGCGTCACATCGATATGAATTGTCCGGTAATGTTGGAATTGTTTGTCTATCCACACACAGACCTTCACTGAACACTTGATTGGCACTGCACCGGTAAAGCGCAGGATATAGGACTCGAATACCATTTCGGTTGTCAGCTATACAGATATAATAGATGTTACTGTTTCCTGGCCATGCGTTCATGTCCCCTGCTTGGGTGCATTCCCACTGTTGGCTGTTACAGACCATTTCATTCAAAGGTAGTGAACAATCTCCTGTTGTGGGGGAGAAGGCCGTGTTCTCACAAACCATGTTAATGGATACCAGGTTCTGTCCGTTTTGGTAGCAAAAGTGATACTTTTCACAATCGTATGGATCAGGGAATACGCCCATGGTATTGCACACAAAATTTCCCTCCTGGCCAGCCGGATTGCAAGCTCCCACGCGTTGAGAACAGCCGCCCTCGTTAACGTTGCAAAAAGAACCAGCGTCGGTGTCGCAAAGCTCGAACCTTACGGGATGCCATGCATTATCCAGAAATAAACATCGGGCTGCAGTTTCACAATCCAAACAGATGATTCCTTCCTGTTGGCATTTTCCAGACTGGAATTTTGTTACCGACAAAATGCGATTTCCATTCACAAAAGCAGTTAGCACCTGTAGGGAGAAAAAAAAGCATAGAAGGGTTAATAATAGTAATGAGAATAGAAAAATAACATTGAATATACTAATGTTACGATGCCTTGTCTTGCAGGGGAAACAATTCAGATTCCGGCGATTTTAGAAGCACACATATAAGCATAAAAATAGTAATATAAAGCGCCCATTTCGTTTTAATTTGCTAGCAGAATAGCAGAAGCAATGGTTGAATACCTATTAAGATTTGTAGCTTTATATATGCTATTTGTAAGGTTGAAGCTTGTTATGAATTCGGTGGCATATACCGAACTCTGATACTTTTAACCTTTATAAAAGGCTGATTTATCTTGAGCATGAACATGGCATGGTTGACGGCCCGATTTGGCTACGCCGTTATTGCCTGATCATATGTTAAGAACCAACAGATGGTGCTTGCCCTAGTAGCACACTTGTTTCAACACAGTAAAGGTGACTGTTCTATGACTCAAGTAAGTCACAATTGAGCTGCTGATACAATTTTTGCCGGTTGTGTGCTGCTTGGGTGAGACTAGCGTATATCCTCAAAGTGTAAAAACTGGTGATTCCAAATTAAGGCAATACCGACACTGACCTCACAATGCACGTCAAATAATGAATAGTAAAAATGTGTTGACGTGATACTTTTTTTTAATTGGAAGCCGAGAACACCTATGCATTTCCGAGAGAAATCATTAGGATGTTGGATAACAGTATTGGATGCCGGCTGGCTTCGTTTCGGTAAACAATAAGCTGAATTCACACGGCGCTTGGTAAATTTTTGAAATATTAGTACCGAATTATACCAACAGTAAGGATGCTATTGGGGCCACTCATAAAATATGATGGTGGTTATTCATTTGAAAAAAAGAAGGAAATATCTTTTAATGCTAGAATTCCGATTCGAACCGATTTAAACAAACAGTAGGGATGCCATTCGGGGCACTCACAAGGTATGATGGTGGGTTTTCGTTAAGATAACAAGATAAACTTAATTAACGCCCGAGAACCATTTTGGATCGTTAAAATTTTGGTTACATTTTGAAACGGTAAGTGAGGGACTGGTTTCCAATCCTGTGCATTTCTTAAAGGCACAATGGAGATATTGTACGATACAATTTGTATATATTTTTATATATTTTAGACTTTAACGAATTACTTGATGATCACATCAGTAGAACTCCAATTGAATGACCATTCCTCATCTTTTCCATATACTTTCAAGTTTTAGACGATTCTCGACAACTTATTTTGCAAACAAAGAGAGGAAGAAAGACTCAAACGTTAAATTCTTGAAATCCTTAACAATTTTACGTAAACTAGAACTATCAACACAAGGAATTACATTTCTCTAGCATAATGTTGATGCTAGTTTTCATGGGGTGCTGAGAAATTTATGTTTGAATTTTGTTTTCTCCTCTTTGTTTACAAAACCAGATACGTCTTTTTGAATAAGTTGTTGAGAATTGATAACAGCTTGAGTCAATGAGAAAATTAGCTCATACATCAAAGTCATTGTGTCATGTTTTGTCCGTGACTTGACTTATATTGGCATGTGTTAAAATACAAACAACTTAAATGCCATGCAATTGAAAAAAGGTTTCAATTTTAAATAAAACCGGTAGAACAAAGATGAATGTATATTTTATATGCATTCATGGTTTAAACGTTGAACGAAAGATGCAGATGCCACTCAAAATTTTTCCAGTGTTTTCCAAAAAAAAGTTGAGCGGTTGCACAGAAAAAACAGACGCATCTAATTTACCTTCGTTCAATTGCAAGCCAAAGCAAGCGTAAACAGCTAAATTGTTTTCAATCTGTCATACAACAGACCTGGTTTAAGCGATAACTGGCTGAAATTAATAAAAATTAAATTCACCTCGGCTTTTTCTTGCACCGATATTTCAGCAAGTTCAATATCGGGTGAAAAAGGAAAATACTCATGTTGGTGCATCAACTTTGACGCCAGCTGTAGTCCAAACCACTTAATGAAAACAGTTCAAAATTTTTCCATATAATTTTTCATATTATTTAAAGCTATGGTAAATTTTTAATATGCTACCGAAATTTTTCACAGAAATACGGATGTTTGAAATTGGTATGTCCAAAAACGAATTTTATCAACATGAAATTTTGGTCACATAAGGTTTACACAATGTTTATAGTGTTGCCAAATTTTCAATCAAAAGTATTGATAATTGACAAAGTTACAGAAGGTTGAATGTGGCATTTTTTGGATGCAAAATTTTGCTCGGCTTTTTTTTTGCTACTGAGTGTATACTTAAACGGCCAGGCAAACTGGGGGGCAAGATGATTCATGAAATATCCAAATTAATTGATTTAAATTAGTAACGTAAAAGCCTTGTAGAGCTAACCGACTGCAGAGTCTGTATAACACTAAGCTATTCATTTCTCGATCCCGCTGCAAGTAGTTCCGTGTCTATTGATGTGAAAATGCGAATGTTGCTGAAGTTACTTCTAACATCGGTTCTCAGCTTTCCTGTAGCGGAATGAATTCCGGCAAAACAGGTTCCCGTTCCTGCAAAACGTGCTGCTGGTAGATCGAGTTGACACTGCAGTTGCAGTTGCTGCTGTAAAATAGAGTCAGAAGTATAACTGCCAGTGGTGCACTCAAGAAACGGGAGAAAAATCATTGGATCACAATCCACAAAAATCAAACGAGCAAGTCACACATTTAAAAGAAAAAAAGTGCCTATTACACATTTAGGGAAGAATGCACTTCCAATGTATGTTATAAATATTTTGCATCGAATAATGAACAAAATGTTTGATTTCACGAAAGCAAAAGAAGATTGCCATTTCAAAAGCGCAAGTTACTAAGCCTTCGCCACATTTCACGACTACTTTCAAACACACGTTGTTCAACAATCAAAACAAGCCATGCGGTTAAAGAAGAGAAAGAAAGACCAAACAAGGTCTATCAAATCTTACACTAGGGCAGCGTGATTTTAGTAATGGTAACTACGATATACTCAGAAGTAGTTTTCAAGGTCAAAACGCATACAGCCATAAAACGTCGTGAGCTTTATCATAACGAATAACTATTGAAATAATATACTCTGATCTGATCTGGTAATCTGATAAACTTAGAGATGAGTCAAGATCCGTAAGTAAATTATTTATCGTATCCGCTACGATAATGAGGCTCTTATTTGATTTAATAACACTTGTGACAAAATTATACTTTTTTTGAAAAATATTGCAACAAACACGATAATGCCAGTTTGATTGCATTTCTGAAACACTATTTGTATCCTGGTGAACATAAGCTTCTATAGTGGAATATTTGTAAGTAAATAAAAAAAAGGGTTAGAAATTTCCATTCAATTCCACTACCTTGTCTTTATGAGATAAGCAATAGAATAGTAGAATTAAGTAGAAATCACTTACCCCATTCTTATTCCACCCTATTTTTAAGTAATACTAAACGAATCGGCTAATACGTTCTGCGTTAGCTTTTTTTTCACTTAGTAAACTTTTAAATAATGAATATAATTTCTTTCAGTTTTGTTCACGCTATACGTTTTCAGCACTAATATATCAACATAACACAATTTGCTTCCTCTTTTAAGTACCTTGTTTTCATCAAAATTGAATGCTAAAGCTTTATTAGGACATGATAAATTAACGCATAAAGTAGCTCCATTCTAGTAGATATAACAAATAATGATATTGCAAGGTTCAGCAATTACCCGTTGTCTTCATATTCCAGCAATGTCCGGGCTACTTTATTTCATCGAACTATTGCACCATGTAAAGAACTTTGTTTTAACTACTTTCATTTGCTAAGAGTACAAAGTTGATTTGGATGTAGGGTTAGTTTTGTTTAAATTTAAAGTTTTTATGCTTCGAAACGGAAATGATTTAGCTACACTGTTATTTTTGAAGAATATACACCGTAAAACTTTCTTCATACCAGTAAAACACCCACTATCGAACGTAAAGAACTCATGATAGGTTTTTCGACACTGCAGAAAACAACGAAATGGTTTTATCTTCGCACCACAGGTATTATTCCCTATAGTAGAAGTGTAACGAGAACGTCTTCCAGCCTAACGATTTTCAAGTAGACTAGCACTGATTGAGCATTGCTCCCACAAAACAACTTTATTTATACGCTTTGACAGCTCGTCTTTCGGTACCTACTATCTTACCATTTCAAGAATTTCAAATGTTGGCGGAGGTGCCTAAAGCAATGTCGAAATGTGTCTGCAATGCTCTTATCTATCAACGAACGGAAACGCTCATGGATAGATACAAGATTAACAGTAATTGACAGCCTGCGTCAAGCTTCATGGTCCGGTGAGAGAAAGTACCTACTTGAAGAATGGTTCACAAGCATGCTGCGGATATTTAATGTGTCCAATATTTGCAACGCTATACAAAAGCAAACACCTTTGTTTAATATGTATATTAAGTCAACGACACGAAAGAAATTGAGATATGGGTTTATCTTGGTTTACTGATATAAACAAAAAAGTATCCATGATCTCATGGGAAGTAACCAAATATATCTCACTGGAATCAAAATCATTGAAGAATGATAGTATTGGCAAAACAAACATCCATATTTTCTGATTTTTTTTATGTTGAAAGATCACATTCCTATCATCATCAGTTTTTTGTTTTAAGATGATTAACGTCGTTGGTGCGCACCAGCGATGAAAGATATTACAAAATGTGTGACCTGATTTTTCAAGTAATTGTCTGAAATTTTGGAATCAAAATTGGATGTGCGTTTCTCAAACAAACCATCTAGTGGAAAGCTTAACTTAATTGTGGATTTTGTTATTTGTTTTATTGGATCATATTGTTGGAAGAAGTTTTTTTTCCTGCAGGTTACGCGTAAGTGTGTTTGCTTGCGGGCCTGCCCAACCGTTTTTAGCTCTTCATACAGCAGACTGTTGAATTTAGAACGGTTACAAACATCATAATCTTTCTGTTAAGTGGAACCGCATGCAGAGCATCGTCCACGCTAGGATGGTGGCTTCCTACAAACAAACAAACAACATTGTCTGAAATGTTGAAATCCTGTAATGATAAATGATCTATGTTTTTTTTAATTCTTAAGAGGGTATTCACAACTTAATAGTTATATTTGGACTATTCTATATTCTACTATTCGAATATTTGGACTTTTATATGCTTGTCTTCAGTTCATCTAAATTTTTTTTTTTTTTAAAGCTTATCTTAATAGGTTAACTACGATGCATTCGGTTTTTTAATTAGAATTTAATTTAATAATTTTAATTATTGTTGAATATTCCATTGCCTTAAGTTAAAAAAAAAACCTAACATTTCACTATTGCAGACTTCTCAGCAGCTTAATTTGTCCAGTTTACTGGTACATATGGCATTTGTCAGGAGAAACAATGCATCTTAATATCAAACAAAACTTCATCATAGTTCTCTGAACAATAATGTAGTCTAGAATAGTTCTGCACACCATCTTGATCTTGTTGAACGGGGCGACCTCGGCGTAGTGGTTATCAGCCATACCACTCAAGCCAAAGTCACGAGTTCAGACCTCACACCCGGACAAGTTACGAAAATATCCAAAATGTATTTGAGTGACTATGACAAGATATGGACCAGTTCAGGGCTGAAAATCGCGATAATAAAGGAATAACAAAACACCACCTTGATCGTTTGTTTTTGTTTGAATCGTTCTATAAGTTTCTACAATTATTCCAAACCTTTTTTTCAAGTCTCATAAAGCTTAAGCAAAACTCTTCATCGATGTCAAGCTGAATTTCTGTTAAGTTCACATATCTTTAGTAATTTTCAAAGAAGTCCTTATCAATTTATTAAACTTTAGTTTGCTTATTTGTCAAAGTTCTGTAATTTGTTTTGAAATTCTGTCATGCCCATAAGATAATCAGCTGAGCTGTACTGTACTTTCCCAATGTATAACGTTACATAGAAGGGCTTGTTGCTGGTCAGTAAACTAAAGGTTTGTAAAATCCCAACAAATGATTTCAAATCAATGAACGCTTTATTTTCTATAACTTTACATTTCATAAGTTAGTTCAAACCCCTCCCTCTCTCTCTCGTTTCTGTAATGGCCAGTCGTAGACGTTTTTGCAGCGCTTTGCAACTGATACGCACTGTTTTTTTTAGGCAATACACAAACAATGATCAATATCCCTGCCCTTTGGTTCAGAAAGGGGTTCAGAATGGGCGCGTTCTGTCGAGTCGGTCGCGGCAGATTTCATGTGTGAATCGACTGCCCCATCAACTTTCAAAAGTGCCTGAACCAAATGGACAGCTTGTAATGATTACTTGAAGATGTGATGGGGGATCATTGCCCTGATATTCCCAAATGAAGCACGTTGTAAAACGTTTCTTGTATTCTCTAACCAAACATGATGGAATTGAGCAAACGTGCGAAAACTCAACGGGAATGATCTCTCATATGCATCCGTCGAACCATTCTGAACGGCTGTTGTGAGAATATCACCATGAAAATCTTACATGCGCATAACGTGTTACCAATCACTAATCCTCTTTTCCTTTCTGTTCTCTTCCCTATCCTATGACCGCAAGCAATATCATATGGTCATCCTTAAGTCATCTCTTCAAAAGCAGAAACATCGAGACAACACGGAGTTATAAGTAAAAAACGGTATAAACCCTAATCAATTTTACTTTCAGCCAAATTTTCTAACACAAGGTAAGCAATCACATGACCACTACAAAATATACTGAATATCCACGACATAATATGTAATGGGATAAGGGAGCGACCATCAGGGCACCCAAGTTAAACGATTTGGATAGGGAGCATGAGGCTGTCTCCTCCCTATTGTTAACATTTCGCGGAACGAGGGCGGGCTCTTCGACCCCATCTATTAGGATTATTTTGTCAATCGAGGGCTCGATTCTAATGCTGGCAAGGATGGTTCCTATTGTATCATATATCATTCGTTGCACGCTCTTCTTTGATTCAATAGACGCACACAATGAGAAGTTCTGCTTCACCTCTCAAACCGAAAACGGATGGGCCTGGGTACGCATTGAATGAACATAGCATGAATTCGTCGCCTGCCAATTGTATGCGTGTTCATCACTGCTTGCTTGTACAATTTATTGATTCGTTCGTAGGCTTCTGTTAGTGATTCATTTTCGTTTCTTGATTCGATTGTGTGCTAGTGCTCGAAGCTTCCGATCGAATCACTTGGTGATTGTGTGGTACCGCGTTCAGAGCAAAAACGGATCGGAAGCCGAAAAGCACAGTGTAGCCAGTATATACAGTGGGAAAAACAGGAAATATGTAGCAACTAAACGCCAAATGTTAACAGAAGGTGACATGTTTTTCTTTAGGCTAGTATTTTCTGTTTTGGTACGGATGCAGTATCTTCCCTGTCCGGTACAAAAGATTTTTCATATGACAGAAAACAAAAAAATATGCATTCTTGTTGAAATAGAAAATAAGCTAATGTTTGTTCAACGAACGATAATCGACCATATGGATATTATGGGGCCAATTATAGAAATCGAGTCAACCATCACTTTGCTCGACAGACCGATTTTGCTATTACAGATGTCGAGATCGACGAAATTTTGTCGAGTTGGTCGACTCAATCGATCGCTCAGAAACTAGTGAGTGATCTGTCACATTTTATCGTTTAAGAGTTTGTTTTGATCTGCGATTTTTATCGATTCGTGGTAATTCGTTTAGTAAGATAAGAAATAAACTAAACCAGTTTTTTTGCAGGTGAGTGACAAGAAAAACAATTTACTTCTAGAAAAAAATTTATAATCTTATTAAAAACAAAACAAATTACCGTCAGTTTGAATAGCTCATTGAACTAATTAAATTAAATGCGGATATCGTAAGAGGCCTTGTGGCAAGGAGCCAGTAAAACTTATGCTCAACAGAGAGTGGTAGGAACCAAGAGCTCAATTCATTAGGACCACCAATGAACCTTGAGTCGGAATAACAAAAAGTAAATTTCATTTTCTCGTTTGTGATCCTAACGAAGTTCAGGAAGAAACTAACCAGGAAGGGCGTAATCTAATATTTCTCACAAATTCAGGACAAAAAAAGCTCAGAACGTCCTGGAAATTGCAGAGAGAATTTCTCTGAAGTTCAGGGAAAGGCTTATCAGAAGTTCCAAAACAAACTTCCAAATGTTACTTTCCAGAAATGCTAGAGAGCTTTCCCAAAGTTCAAAAGAGAACATTTCTGAATTTCAGAATTTAAGAATGAGGATTTCTCAAAGTTCATGAAGAAACCTCTTCAAAGAAAAGAAAGAAACTTTCAAGAATAGTGGGTACTTCCTAGTAGTTTGAGCAAGATTTTTTCAGAATTTCAGGAGCAAACTTCACATAAGGGCAGGAGAAAACTTCCCAAAAGATCAAAAAAAGTACTTCCTAGAAATTCAGGAAGAAACTTTCAACAAATTTAAGGGAATTCTCCTAGAAATTCTACAGCAGACCTTTTCAAAGTTTTGATAAAAAATTTCTCGTAGTTCAGGATGAGACTTATCAGATGTTCAAATAGAACAAGCTCGTAATCAATCATAAGAGCAAGAGAGCTTTCCTGAAGTTCAGAATCGAAAATTTCAGAAGTTCAAAATGAGGCTCGAAGCTCAGGAATGCCAAAAGTTTGGGTAGTTACTTCTGAGAAAAACAGGATGAAACTTTTCAGAAGTATATGAGATACTTACTAGTAGCTAAAGTTGGAATTTTTCAGAGATTCAGGAGCAAACTTATCCGAAGTTCAGAAGACAACTATCATAAAGTTTCCAAGAGGACTTCTCAGAAATTTAGGAACAAACTTCCAAGAAATTTAAGAATATTTTTCAGAAATTCTTGAGAGAAAATTCCCAGAGTTTTGGAGAGGTTTTCCTTGCAGTTAAGGATGGGACTCGTCAGAAGTTTAGACAGTAACTAAGTTCAGCAAAAAAAAATATGAACTGTTCCAGGAAGGTGAGGTTGGGTTGTTCGATGTATATTTACAAGAAAATCAGGAGTGACTGTCTAGACGTTCCTGAGGAAACTTGATTAAAGTTTAGGAGAAAACATCCCAGAATTTTGACAGCAAAGAGCTTTGTCGAAGATCAGAAAAGACTGAAATTCAAGAGAAAATCACTGACAAACAGAAGAAGCAGTCAATACTAAAATCATTCATATGACCGTAATGATATTCATTGCTAATGGCACCATATAAAAATATGGTGAACACCATCTCCCCAACCGTTCCCATCGTTCTTTGAGCTAGCAACCTCATGTAGGAATCACAATTCCTTGGTTTCCATCTCACCTCGTTTGAGAGATTTGATCGTCAAGAAAACTTCGCTGAAATTTAGCAGAGAAGTATAATATAAAAAAACAAGAAGCTTAGCAAATCATCAATATCAAAAGAGTTTTGAAAATTCTTCCAAAGTTCAAAGAATCCTCCAAAAATAAAAAATAAAATCCTCGATTCAGAAAAAGTCCCTACTCAGGATACCAGAAGGTAAGGAAAAAGATTGAATGCTTTACCAGAAGGTCAGAAAACTTCAAGATAAATCGTTAAAATGAGACCGATCAACGCATATCCATACAGTAACCTTTAATGTTAAATGTTTAAAGAATTATCAGTATCATCACGTATAAATTGGTGATGACTAGAAAATAACCCCTCTTCTGTATCATTTTTGAAATATGTATATTGAAACTTGTCCACATATTAATTAATAACTTCCCCGCAAGGTATTTCAAATCGCAACATTGGCTCAGCGCCCCAATGAGTTTTTCTGAATAACAAAAACATTAGAGAAATTCACAAAACAAGAGTGAAAAATGTCAATCCCTGTTCTTCAGCTCTCAAAAATGACAGCTAAATTGATGAAAGTCCTGAATTACTACATGATGTAAAATTTCAAATACATTAGGAAAAGTTTCAACATTATAGTTAACAGTTGACCTCCGTTATCGACTCGATCCGTTTCAGTCGGTTTCTGTAATGTGCAATTTTACTCGACTCGACAGTGACAAGTGTCGAGTTGAGTTGCTCGACTGGACTCCTATAATTAACCCCTATACCCCTTTCAACTGAAATCTCGATAACGGTTTGTCTCACATGTTATGTGATATAAAATTCATAAGATGTTCATAACATATTGTGTCAGTAGTCCTGAAAAATTGTCACAGCTTATCGGCTACCTGTGACAGAAAAATTAAAAAGATCAATCGAGTAGGTCGATTTTTTCCAGACGGTACAGACTTAACAAAACTTCCAACACTGTCATTCGAACCAAAAGACAATGAAAGATTCTGTTCAAATTAATGCTATCATCTCTCGTCTCCGAACATTATCATCTGGCGATCCTACTGGGTCGTATTTCCATAGCCACTCAATCAACGAAGAGTGAATCACAAGTAGGCAGAGCTGTTGTCCATTCGACTTGCGTGGTGGAATGAAGTAATCTACAAAACGTATAATCTTGTTCACTCTCTGAGTTCCTGCGTATGATGCCTTTACCAATACAATCATCGATACGGTTGTTTCAAGCACGGATAAGAATAAATAATTTTCACTGATTTTTTCGGCAGTCACCAACACTGTCTTTTGCATTGCTGAGGGTGTGAACTTGCTCTTGGAAGAAGATTCTCTTCCTTATATTCGCGGGTTTCGCGTAAGTGTCTCTGCTTACGGGCCCACCCAAACGTTTTTGGCCCTTCATACAGGAGCTTGATCATCACAAACAATAATAGAATCCTGATCAAATCGTTTTTCAGATTATTTCACTGCTATGGAAAGTTACCTTGCTACAATAGATGGTAGTATCTCATCATCTTCATCATCATCATCTACACGGACAATGATCAATATTTGGGTCAGTTTCTTGAAAGATACAAAGATTCTTCTTGCGCTTCCTATAACAAAAAGCATGTATACAAAGAAATTCAAAGGATTGAGATTTGGCCACAGAGAACAGACGTTCATCTTTGATCTGCTTGTGTAAAACTTAACCTGACTTGATGGTAAATAAGGAGTGTATCGAAAAGTAGTTATAAACTTCCAAATAATAAAATAGG
The DNA here is from genome assembly GCA_034211315.2 of Aedes japonicus. NCBI lineage: Eukaryota > Metazoa > Arthropoda > Insecta > Diptera > Culicidae > Aedes > Aedes japonicus. The sequence goes on along the minus strand of JASCZW010005475.1, from coordinate 28,099 downwards.
CATGAAAACATGGTTAAAATTAACATACTATTTCAGTTTATTATAGCTTAACATGTTTACAAAAGATCCAAACGGAAAAAATAGTCATCATGTTCATTTCTGTAGAATGCCCGTACCTTTGATTTGACACCTGCCATCAAATTCTGCACAGTGACCTTTGTGCACTTCCTGGATGCCGCTGCCCAATTTTTCTTAAAATCGGTCATGTTTTGGGACACTGTACCATCCTTCTTAAATATACGCTTGACTATTGCCCAATAGCGTTCGATCGGTCGCAACTGGGGACAGTTTGGTGGGTTGATGTCTTTTTCTACGAACTTGATGTTATTCTCCGTCAGCCACTGTAGAGTGGATTTGGCGTAATGTGCCGATGCCAAATCTGGTCAGAAGAGAGGAGGGGACTGGTGCTTTCTATACAATGGTAGCAACCTGTTCTTCAAACATTCCTTTTGATAAATCTCAGCATTTATAGTTCCTTTTGTATAGAAAATTGAAGAACGCAAGCCACATGTGCAAATAGCTTGCCAAATGAGCACCTTCTGACCGAATTTCTCCATCGCAACAGTCGTATCTGCGGTTGGCACACGTTCCCCAACAGATTTAGTATAAAACTGCGGCCCCGGTAGCGTTCTTGAATCTTCTTTAACGTATGTTTCGTCATCCATCAAAATGCACTGGTCGACATTGTCCAAAATGCAGCTGTACAGCTTTCGAGCCCTGGTTTTGGCACGAGACTTTTGTTCCGGAGTTTGTTTGGGCACTTTCTGCTTTTTGTTCGTCTTCAAGTCATTCCTGCGCTTGATTCGTTGAATCATTCCGATGCTGGTCCTGAACTTCTTGGCTAGATCGCGAGTAGAGGCAGATTTGTTCCGTTGAATATAATCCACAACTTTTTGGTCCAAATCGGGGTTGCTGGAACCGGGTTTCCGGCCACTTCTTGGTAAATCCTTGAGGGAGCACTCCTTACCAAACTTTTCGATGATGCGTTTTACACTTGCCGGGTGAACATTTACTCTTTTCGCAATCTGGTTGTAAGTAACACCCTTTTCGGTGCACCAAGTGTGCAGAATTTTCTTTTTAGTCTCAAATTCAATTCGCGACATTTTGAATACAACTTTATCAACGGAAATGAATGAACCGAATAATCATTTTTGACATGTAAACAAAGCAAATGGCGCTTACACGCTAAAAATATATACAGTAGTTTATGCGTAAACTACTTTTCGATACACTCCTTATAGTGGTAGCTTGACGTTTCTTTTTTTTTTTTTCAAATTCCATCCTAAATTATTATGAACATGTTTTGGAACCACAGCACAGCAATCCTATCTTTGGGAACATCTACAAACTTAACTCCATATACTCTATCATTCTGTAATCTTGTAATAGGAATGTATTTCATCTGAAAAAATAATATCACATTCAGCATGCCACTGTAGTAACTCCTTACTTCGAATCTCTCGAGCCTATTTTTGTCCTTCTGTTAATCCGCGAATTCACTGTTTTTTCTACGCTTTGAGTTACAAATCATGGGAGATGATCGAAGAATTCGCTAATTCAAATTACGCTTTTCTCAATTACTTTGGGCCTTAACCGTTTGGTTGATTTTGTACGTACAGTTCTTGTTGTATCTTTTTATGGTCATGAAGATAAATCTCTTGTTCACATCGATTTGAGCCGTTTCAAGATTTTACACGGTCTTCAAATGTAAATCTACTACCAGCACTCATTTTGCGTCCATAATGTTAATAATGTGTGATCAAAACAAACAAAATTTTAAAACAAATCATATACGTCATATACCAGATGATTAAAGGGTGATACGGTCAAAATTTGGTCAAGGGAAAACGCGTGTAAATCGGTGAAATCGTTTATTTAAAAAATCAAATTAAATTTCTTTTTCAAGTTCAATTAGTATAATATTCAGGAAAAATATTCAGTTAGGCTTCCGCTTTTCCAAATCCGAATTGCCGGGCCTTACGCTTGACCCCTGCCATCAGATTTTGTACAGCCACCTTGTCCAACTTCTTCGCCGCAGAAAGCCAGTTTGCCTTGAACTGCTGCTCGTCCTTAGCAGTTTTTTTGGTCTTCTTTAGGTTCCGCTTGACAATAGCCCAGTATTTCTCAATTGGGCGGAGCTCTGGCGTGTTGGGAGGGTTCTTGTCCTTGGGAACCACCGGCACGTTGTTGGCGGCGTACCACTCCATGGCCTTTTTACCGTAATGGCAAGATGCCAAATCCGGCCAAAACAGTACGGAACAACCGTGTTTCTTCAGGAAAGGCAGCAGACGTTTATTCAAACACTCTTTCGCGTAAATTTCTTGGTTGACAGTCCCGGAAGCTATGAAAATGCTGCTTTTCAAGCCACAGGTACAGATGGCTTGCCAAACCAGATATTTCTTTGCGAACTTTGACAGTTTCGTGTGCTTGAAAATATCTGCTACCTTTGCCTTTCCTTTTGCCGTATAAAACTCCTGTCCCGGAAGCTGCTTGTAGTCGGCTTTGACGTAGGTTTCGTCGTCCATTACCACGCAGTCAAACTTCGTCAGCATCGTCGTGTACAGCCTCCGGGATCGCGCCTTGGCCGTCGTATTTTGTTTATCATCGCGATTTGAAGTCACTACCTTCTTGTAAGTCGATAGTCCGGCTCGTTTTTTGGCTCGATGCACGGTTGTATACGATACACCCAGCTTATTTGCGGCATCTCGGAGAGATAGGTTAGGGTTTCGCTTGAAACTACCGGCAACTCTCTTTGTCGTCTCAGCGGCTTCCGGTTTTCGATTTCCCCCCGATCCAGACTTCCTGGCTGTCGACAAACGTTTCCCAAACACTTTAATTACATTTGTAACGGTTGATTTGGCAACTTTTAGCGATTTTGCCAACTTTGCGTGCGAGTAGCTCGGATTTTCGCGATGCGCGAGCAAAATTTTGATACGCTGCTCTTCTTGCTTGGACGGCATTTTGACAACTGAAGAGTGAATTCCAAAATCAAAATAGGAGCAATATTCTACACACACAAACCTTCAAAATGAGGGGTGTTCAGGTTTTTTAAATGCAAAATTGAAAGAAATACGTCAAGTTGATATTGACCAAATTTTGACCGTATCGCCCTTTACACGTACCATGAAAAATATGTCATATCGATAAACAAAACTGTACAAGAGGTACACTGAGACAAAAAAAAAATGTCAGGCAACCTTTTCCATTCTGTACACCAACATTATCAGAATGTTAAACAGATCATTAATTATACATGGGTTTTTAGGTTGAAAAAAGGTTCGTTCACATAAATTTTTCTTAAGAGATTCTTGTTATCGAACTTTAATTTTTTAAACTGATCTTTAATAACATAAAGCTTTCATCAGTCGAATAATCACGTCACCATGTCATATCATATCGGTATAAAAAATAATGATTTCGAAACTCATTTATTTTTTATAATATTTATAAGAATTGAGAAGTACAGCATATGTATAATTATTTTCTTAACAATATTTTCCACGTAGGTCTGAAATTATCGAGCCCTCTTCTTCTAATCGTTTTAGGATCGAATACACTCGAATACTGTTCTTATCATTCACCCACTTTATAACAAATTTGCATACAGGTAATGACTTCTCCCTCTTCATTTCCTCACTCTGTCCCACAATTCTATCTTCAGGGCCCCTCTTCTCGTTTCATTACTTCGCAAGTGCTCCTCCTACGCTGATACGCCTCCAGCTTTCAGTCCAACGCTTCCTCTCCTCCGTACTCCTCCAAATCTCGCCGATTCGCGTTTACAATGGCGTCCGAGCCGACTCGAGACGGCGTACAAAATGGCCACGTCTTCGACCCAAGGCTTGAGACGTAACTAGTTCTAGACACTAGAACTCCCACGACGACCGGGAACTAACGGTCGGCGGAGTTGGCTTGGCAACCTGTACGATGGTCGGGAGCTTGACCAAACTAACGGCAAACACAGGGGTCCTGGTGTGGGTAAAGGGATATTATGGCCGTTAGTGATGGGGCGGTCGAGATTGGAGTTTTATGTGGATGCTATATCCGCTTCACTTGCTTTTACTTCTCCACTTCAAGACCTTAGACTTTCCAAAATGCTCTCTACCTTTTTTTTCAATTTCCGTTTTTACGTCTTTACTACAAGCGTGCTGCAGACTTATTGGTAGATAAGCGATGGTGGTTTGATATTTAACCGACCGTTGAGGAATTTTCCTATCATAGCATTTTCACCCCGTTACGCCACCCCATATGGCCGCCCACGCCTGATCTCCTGCGAAGTCTAGTGGCAAGTAGCGAAACTGTTGATGGACGTTTGCTTTCCTCACAGTGGGTGTTAAGTGGTGTGCAGAATATATATTTAAATGTTTGCTTGGTTTTAATACAATAATACATTGATTTCCGAAAATCTCACTAGTCTTGGACACTTAAATACACTCCTGGCTACGAATTTTATGGCGAAGGAACAAAACCATTCGCAAGTTTTTTTTATATATTAGAGATGTCAATATCACTTTAGGTCTGCTTGAATTGTCAAGCTTCAAAACAAGTCCATAAAACATCTGAGAAGTCCAATCTTTTTTAGAAATACTTTTTAGCAACTGTCATTAATAGGGCTCTTTTAAAAATACACACTCTAATAAAAAAAATTTTTTTGAATGTCTACTTTTGGCACAGCTTCTGCTCATGACGATTTAAAATTTGATTTTTAAAAGATACTTAATGGTTCATTTAGAGTTTTTCTTTTAATAAATGTGGGAGGCTCATCGAATCTTTCGGTTAACCCCTAAGCTTCTTCCTATAAGGAACCATTTTCGCCGGGCCACCACATGTTGGGAAAAGTAAACCATTACCCCATTTAGTGAGAGATACAAGCACCATCATCAATGAGCGCTTAAAAAATAAAAATTGGACCTGAGGCGAGACATAACACGAATCAAGTCACGACACGAATGAATCCACGTCCATTCCCCATATCAAGATTTCTTCGACACTTTAGGGATAATAGGTGCCACTGCATTTTCGCTGCCGCTAATAGGTGCTACTGCATTTTCGCTGCCAACTAACGAACAACTAATGAGGAAAAAAAATAAGAAACTAGTTATTTGAGGTCATGAATCGTCAATTCACCTTCCAACCTTTGCAAGTGAGTCCGATCTCTCATTTCCCGGATTCGAACGATAAGTTGGGCCTCAAGGAATGAATAGAGTATAGAGCTGAAACTATTCGTTACAATGAAGTACTGATCTGGTGTAAGCCAGTCAATAGTTTCGAGCGTAAAGTGTCTTGCTGCTAATTCAGGGATAATATACTAAACAAGGATCTTGAAGATTTTGAGTGGCACTGAATTTCGTTGCATACACCAAAGAATGATTCAGTGGAATCAACGTGACCAAACTGTGTAGCTAATATCGCCGGATCATTCATAGAGCGATGATGCTCTGGTATTCTGTAAAACTTCTGCTTCTGGATATATCTACAATCAAATTGCCGAAGTCAGAGAATCAAATACAATTGTGAGTATTTGGCAAAGAGCTGACATCGTGTGTTATGTACAAGTGGTACGTCATGAAGCGAGGTGTAAGGTTTAACGCAAGAAGCTTCTGAAAATTTTCGATCACCTGTGGGATCATCACTTCACAACTGTCAACATGGCAGTCAGCACTTCAAGACTCATCGAAAGCAATACGAAGACACTGATACTGAATACATTCCAGTTTCAATGTGAGATTTACAGGTGCACTTACGATTGAATCTTAACAAATTAAATATCGTCTAAAGGTTTGTTCTGGTGATAAGCAGCATTTCACCAAAAGTAATAAATCCAAAATCATTATCCAACAATTTATGTTACAGAAGCAAAATTATTCAAACCAACGAATCATGTGAAAATCCCAAAGAAAATCCATTATTAAGAATTATTCAAATCCATTAGCATTCCAAGCAACATTTTAGGCTCCATAAACTAACTTTCTCAACAGAAGCAGGGAAAGAGATACTAATATAGTGCCATAGTATAATCCAATAAATGCAATGTTCAACTATGGCTTGCAATAGCAGCAAAACAGCGTTCTCGATGCATCGCAAAGCTAAGCATTCCAATCGTTGAGCCCACAAGAGGAACACATAGAAACACTGCCTCGGATTTAATTTAAGCAATGTATCGAAGGAAGATTTGCCTGATCAGCACTAATTTCTGAAATACATATTTTTGAACTTTGCGCTTCACTCTGTCCATTAGGGTTTGTACAGACTCTTCAGAAATTGTAGAACCCGACTTTGTCCAAATGTGCTTGAAGTGTTTGATGTCTTTGATTCCTTGCTTCTTTCCAGAAAGCTTCCGCTTCATCAGAGCCCAATATCTCTCGATTGGTCGTAGCTCTGGGCAATTTTGCGGGTTTGAGGGTTTTGGTACAATGTTCACATGATTTGATTGGTACCACTCCATAACAGTTTTAGCATAGTGACATGATGCCAAATCGGGCAGAAGGATCCCAGTAAGCTTTGCTAACGGATGGTTGATTTTTAGCTATCACGGTTTTTCTGATCTCTCGCGGTTGAAAATATGAAAATAGAAAGTGAAAGTTAAGTTCTATAAATGCCCTGAAGAGGATGATAATGCTTTTTCCCATACAATTCTCGAGAGTACAAAGTCAACATCCTGCAGTCTGTGGGGTTTTTAAGTTTTTTTTTCATGAAACAGGGTCTGAACATATAAAAAGATTATTTTCCCCGAAGACAACTGTGCTGTGGTTCCGCAATTTCGTTCAGCAAAACTGTAAAAAATGGTGCGAAATATATTGCCAAAAGAGGTGTACTTTGTAGTACTGGTGCCACGTTCGTGTTTTGAAATGTTTGTGGCCCGGGCTTGGACCGTTTCGGGGTAAACATTGCGTTTGAAAATTACAGTGAAAAAACCCAATCAACAATGGCTGTGAACATTTTTTTCTTATCGTCGTTTTCGTAGTCATTCCAGTACCAACAGCAGTGGTCTCCCGTCGTCCAAATCGAAGCAAAAGCTGAGCAAAAGTAATTTGGATTTCGGTGGTGGAAGCAGATAGCTACTTAGCTTAGCTTTAGCTTGACTGACTGCACGTATCGATGGTTGCTACTCCGTGATTGATCAGAATCAGTGAAATTGCACAATGAATCAACTGAATGGGGCTGGGAGTAACCGATCATTCTCACTGTACACGTTTCGGTGACTCAATTTCTTTAATAATCAATAACGGCGCCGGCCACGTCCTTGCAATCAGTTGGGAATAGGGAAGGAAAGTTATTGTGACCATTGCTGATTAGGGACCGTGTTTCCCTCTGCATCCCCACAAAGATCACAGGAAGGAGGTTTTTCTATGTTAGTAGGGTAGGGCTCGATGGATCAGGATTCACCTTGATAAGTGATGTGATCATATATATATATATATATATATATATATATATATATATATATATATATATATATATATATATATATATATATATATATATATATATATGCATTATAAAATTAAATGAACATTCACACATACATACACATGTATACATACACAAACATACACATACATTCAGTAGCAAAAAAAAAACCGAGCAAAACCCTGCCCCCAAAAACCACGTTGTTCAACCTCCCATCTCCCCGTCAACCATCAATACTTCCAAATGAAAATCTGACAATTTAATAACTACTGTATAGACCTTATGCCATCAAAACCTCATGCCGACAAAACTTACAGACCCGAAACCATCACAACATATGTGAAAGAAGCCATCCCTGGACACAGCAACCCCAAAAATCCGCACCCCTGTGAAGGACCCAGGTAGCACACTAAAAACCTCTCCACAGCCTACAAAAATACAGAAAACAATGTGGAAAAAACTTGAACTACCTCCACAAAGCGGTCCGGACCACAGCTGGCGTCAAAGTTGACACACCAACACGACACACCAAACTCCGGAACAAAAGTCTCGTGCCAAAACCAGGGCTCGAAAGCTGTACAGCTGCATTTTGGACAATGTCGACCAGTGCATTTTGATGGATGACGAAACATACGTTAAAGAAGATTCAAGAACGCTACCGGGGCCGCAGTTTTATACTAAATCTGTTGGGAAACGTGTGCCAACCGCAGATACGACTGTTGCGATGGAGAAATTCGGTCAGAAGGTGCTCATTTGGCAAGCTATTTGCACATGTGGCTTGCGTTCTTCAATTTTCTATACAAAAGGAACTATAAATGCTGAGATTTATCAAAAGGAATGTTTGAAGAACAGGTTGCTACCATTGTATAGAAAGCACCAGTCCCCTCCTCTCTTCTGACCAGATTTGGCATCGGCACATTACGCCAAATCCACTCTACAGTGGCTGACGGAGAATAACATCAAGTTCGTAGAAAAAGACATCAACCCACCAAACTGTCCCCAGTTGCGACCGATCGAACGCTATTGGGCAATAGTCAAGCGTATATTTAAGAAGGATGGTACAGTGTCCCAAAACATGACCGATTTTAAGAAAAATTGGGCAGCGGCATCCAGGAAGTGCACAAAGGTCACTGTGCAGAATTTGATGGCAGGTGTCAAATCAAAGGTACGGGCATTCTACAGAAATGAACATGATGACTAGTTTTTCCGTTTGGATCTTTTGTAAACATGTTAAGCTATAATAAACTGAAATAGTATGTTAATTTTAACCATGTTTTCATGCCTATTTTATTATTTGGAAGTTTATAACTACTTTTCGATACACTCCTTATACAGTGTTATACAGTATTATTAATAAAATTCACCTCGGCTTCCTCCCCGCACCGACACCTCAGCAAGGTCAGCTTCGGGTGAAAAAGGGAAATGCCCACGTTGGTACGTCAACCACGACGCAGCTGCAGTCCAAACCACCCTATGGAAACAGTTCAAATCCCGCCCACACAATCCCCTGTACCCCTACAAGCCCTGAAGAAACCTCCAATATGCCACCCAAACCCCTCACAGAAACACGGACCCCTGAAATCTTCACGTCCAAAAATGACTCCCCTCACACATGCCACGACAACCTCAAATCTATAAACCCTATCAACACGAAACCCTGATCACACCAGATTCACACATTTTGTATAATGTTGTCAAGCCCTCATCCGAAAACACCGACAATTGACAAAGGTACAGGAGGCTGAACATGGAGTCTTCCGTCAACAAAACCCCGCTCGGCCTCTCCCATGCCATTGAGTGTACATACACATACATATACATACATATCGAAACAAAAAATATTGGAATGGGACACAAAAGGAGAAAATGGAAAGAGCTCACCCGGGTTTCCAGAACATTCCATTGCTGTGGTTGTAACATCGAGCAACCAGAGCAGGTCCGCGTACCCTCCAGATAACATTCTGTTCTTAAGGAGATGGTTGACCATAAACGCTCCACGACCAAACATCTCCGAGTGACGCGGGTGAACTCGAGCTCCTCCTGTCACCGCAAGGCTGTATGTTCGGGGTTCCGTCTGCACCGGGGACACTTTGTTTTTACACCAGTCGAAAGCAAGCCTCGTGTTGGACCGCAATCAACTCTTTAGTGACCGAATCATTATCAAGATGAAAAGTTCAACACTACACAATAATTTCCACTAAATATTTAATTTTCTCGAAAATTTGCAGATAAAACAAGCAGCGAAGCACAAACACGTCAGTCCCGGAGCGCGACCTACTTCGATCTTCGGTGGTGGAAGCAGATAGCTACTGCCCAAAAAACCTGAAAAAAGCGATGTGTATTGGGATTTTTTGTTCGTTTTGAGAAATCGATTGTGGAAGAATTGATTGTCAAAGGAAGACGACTAAGTATCTCAGTGCAAGGCTGGAAGCCAGTGAAACTGAACCAATTTTTGATTGTTATTTTTTGTATTCTCCCCAGCGCGGAAGTAACGATGTTTGATGAAGTTTTCAGAAGCAGATAATTTCTCATCTCCATGCGAAGCGCTAGGAGCGGACAGTAATTTTATTGCTAGAACGCATAGACATGAAGAGAAAGTGTATTGATAGTTCCGTATGGGGCAACGGCAGGCTTGAAATTGAAAGATGCAAGATTGAAAACGAGCGGAGGGCATTTGAACGGTAGTATCCGATCAGGCACATAACCCTTTGTCATACTACCCCATGCAGGATAGGCAAGGGGGGAAATCCCCTTGACTGACAAAAGGTTATGCAACCGATCGAGCTCTTATACTACCTATTGCTTGTTTCTAGTTCTCGCGGACAAATCGCTTTGAGAGGGATTTTGGTTTTTCGTTAATATCCTTTTCACCTTTTGGTCCATGACATGATCGTCCAATGTTTTTGTCACTTCTCGGTTTCCTCTCCACCGTCAAACGTTCCGAAAATGATTTGAGCACATCCTGAACAGTGGATTTAGGCAAATCCAATGTTTTTGCAAGGTCCCGTATTGACAAGTCAGGATTTGCCGTACGCCCGTACAAAATTCGCTCGTGCACTTGTTTTTCTTTCGTCGTCATCTTGAATACTAAACATGAAATGTAGACATCAATCATAGTCTTTTGCATCATAGACTCTCAGCTATATCACAGTGAAATTTTTCATTCCTACGTGCAATATTTCAAAAGTTACAATAATTTGAAGGTGTCCGGATTAATGTGGATACAGACCTTACTCCAGCTTTCTCACTTTATCCATAGATAATCTATCTCTTTTAACTAAATGTAGAGTTCAATTATTTGGAGACTTTTTGTGTATAAAAACCCTCTGATAATTATGAATAAAACAGTTCATTCTGAAACCCTGAAAATAAACCTTCTCCCTTGCCGCTACATCATCATCGAATGAATTACATAATGTGCTGCAACCAACAACAATAGCTTAAACCAGAAGCAAAACAAAATTGATTTAAACATCTTTTACTCATCATTTTTTCAACCACTTTTCATTTAAGGTGATCGTTCTGGCGGGGCGAAATCATGTGAGGGAAAATGTGGGAAAACCAAAATTTCACACACGACAGTTGTTATCAATACCTTTCATTTCAATTCTCGAAATATTTTGTAAATTTCGAGTCTTATCCAATTTGGTTACAGGACCTAAGGTTTTTTTCTTCCTCCCCAAAAACCTCAGGTTTTTTTCTTCCTCCCCAGAATCACAGCGAAGGTAATCTTAGCTCACTTTTGTTAACTGCTATCAAAATTAGCGTGTCTTTTAGTTTGACCAAAATTTAGAATCATGCTGGGAATTAACTGTTCTTGTTAGTGGTCCCAAATGGACGATCTTTTTTGTTTCCTTCTTCCACTTTTTAAATGAAATTTATAAGGAAAAATTGACCAAATATTGAATAAGTGCTTATAAACTGAACATAAAAGCTGCCTAGCATTGTTCAAAATATGCGATAAGAGCTTGTATCAACCGTCTCAAAAGCTAATGGACTAGCTGAATAACTTCACCAGAATTGCATGTTTAGATGTTGAATAGAGGTTATCATACATCGATATAGCTTTTTCATTTTTCGGAAAATCGTTTGCATAGCTAAAATTGTTAAAATACTTACCCAAAAAAACGACCGATTTTGATTTATACTAAGCTCATAGCTGCAACATACAACCTTCGAAACTCAACTGGGGTAACAAAAACAGCACGAAAACGCAATTCAAAAAAGTGCGAACAGACAGCACAATGTCGCTTGTGGACAGCTCCGACTGAGCTTATACGTATTAGCATCAAAATTAATGCGGATGATATTGCTGCTCCTCGTACGAGACGTGACAGAAAGCTGGCAACTGCCAATTCCACATGAGGGCTAAGAGCCATAAAAAGGGAAAGCCATTTAGGTCGTCTCCCCATGGTGCCTTAACATCATGAAAGCGAAAGCGATGCTGTTACCGATAAAGAACAATTACTATATCTGATACCACAATGCATTACCATAATGCATCTGCATACGTTGTAGAGCACTAGAATGCTCACAAGTTTCGGTCGAATTTATCAGATCTGCACTCCTAACGGAAAAACTGAGCCCTTGTGTCTTCGCTCTCCAGGAGACGAAGGTCAAAGAAGATCAGCTTTTTACAAACTACCTCCATATGTAGTAAAGACTGTATACAAATTAAATGAGATATATAAAAATGGTCGCCATACATTCTGTTCATGTCTGATTCTCTTCAAACGTTAAGAAGATAAAGTACAACATGATGGTCATGTTTCATCGTCATTAATTTATTAAACCTTTTCTCCACATCCAAACTCCAAGCAACATTCATTTTTCAATATCTTAGGTGTTTTGCAAAGAACAAAAAAGCACTGTGCGATTAACGCAAAAGAAATATTAGCCATATTTTGGGTTTAGAACAAGTTTTGCCATTTTATTTTTGGAACAAAATTTATATAAAACTGATCATATTTGCAGTATCTCCAAAAAATGTAATACAAAATTGAAAATACCAATTTTATTGATATTGATGCAAAATTGAATACAAATGAAAATTGAGAATACGACCATGAAATCTTTTGTTTTTTTAATAAAAAATCTATCAAACACTGTTGCAGATACTAAATCAAGAACAACAATCGGCAAAAAGTAATATTCAATCCCCTAAACAACTAACTTCGTTTAATTCGTAATGATTCGTTAGATAATGATGATCAGTTATACATTCCATAAACAGAAACTCTAATAAATAAATATAAAAAATACAACCTTGTTGTGGGCTTCAAATGGTGAGTTGACAATTTCTAAGGAGGGTGCGACCGACCTCTGGTCCTCACAAGTTCCTACCTCACGCCTCCACGAGTCATATGATCACAAAAGACTGCCAGCTGAAACATGGAGACGCTGGTTGGCGTAGCCTGGGCAATGTTGTCAATCCGACAATAGCGAAGTGAGGGGGTGCGACCGGTAAATCATATCATAATTTTCCATTCTCATATCTTTCAGGTCTTCCAGGTCGTCAAATATTATAAAATAATTTAAAATTTAAAATTCTTATTTTTTTCATGGCGGTCATACATTGCCTAAATTTTCTGATTCATAATCGATGCGCAAGTTTGTCTACAATTGCAACAAAACAACAGTCGGCACACATGTAATTTTCAGTTCATATTACAATATACCCTCACTATATATTTAATCTTATAGGACATTGTTTATTCATAGCCATTATCATTCCTCTCTATCATATTTATCATCATTATTATCATTTTTATCATTACTTGTGTTTTTGTGATTTATATTCTAACATAAATATTTGTTTGTTACAATTTAAAGGTTATATATATATATATACATCTTACAGGTTATATATACTTTTAATTATTTTGTCCTTTATGTCGAATTATCATTATGATTGAGAAGTATTTAGTACCTTGATTAAAAGAAGCTGCAACGGAATCTATAGTAGGATTTTGTACTTATTACCCAATGTGTTTTTCATTTCCTGTTTGCGAATAGACCTTCTTCCAAATCTGAGCTGGTTTGATTCGTTCAGCGCTGTTTGCCATTCGGCTAGTGTCTGATGTTACAGTTCAATGTTTGGCATTACTGTACCATAACTCACAATATCATTATATTAGTTGATATTGTTTTATCGATTTTACTTCATAGATGATTTAACCATTGCTTATTGTTTATTATGTCCATTTGTCTTTAACTTTCTGTCAATTAAATCTTCCCTGCTTTCCCAAAACAGGAGCAATAACTATTAGGCCAGCAAAAATAAAAGCGGATTCATGTTATAAAATCAACATCAAGCTGCAAATAGTGACCATGGAAACAGTAAATTAAAATGTATAAATGTTAGTTCTGTAAAATTTAACAAACTTTTTCAGGATACCACAAATCAAGATTTTGGTGAAATGCTGCTATCAGTGAAAACGAACGAAAACGCGCTCAAGCGCGAACCACGAAACTCTACACTAAAACACTTGACTACATTTCTTGCATTTCAGGATCAACCGAATGGAGATCGTATATAATAGATATGAATGATTGTATTATTTTTCATTTACATAAATATATACACTACTATATAAATATTTCATGGGAATGGGAGGGACCATCAGGGCACCCGATTGAAGCACTCTGGATGGGGAGAGTGGAAATGCCAACTCCTCATTGCTAACAGTTTGAGAATAAAGGGCGGGCTCTTCTCCCCGCCCATTGGGGCATCCTTATGTTAGATAGCTTGCTCTTGTGACCAATTGTTCAGTCTTGTTGTTGGAAGGAGATTCTTTATATCCCTGTGGATACGTCCCTAGTAGCACACTTGTTGCCATCCGGTTGAGAAAACATAAATATGACTTACTAAGTCATAATCAAGTTACTACAACTAATTATGATCGTAGTGTGCTACTTGGGGTATAAGTGATGTTGCCTATCGATCCATCCAACCCCTTTTTGGCCCTTCATACAAAGACATGACTAGGATAATCAGTGGTTATTAAAGCTTGATCAAGTCTAACAGAGAGGAGAGCCTATTGCTGTCGGACGTAGTTTCCGTGCTACAATGGGTGGTAGTACATATCATCATCATCATCATCATAAAAAATACAACCTTGTTGTTGTAAAGGGTGATGAAGTCTCAGCTCATCCAATAAGTTAATCTCTGTTTTTGTAAAATTTGCTTATATATGAAATTTAGTTTATACTCCCATTATTTTCAAGTTCATAATAACTAGCCCGTTGGCTTGAGATTAAGTGAAAATTAACTTTATATAAATTGATAAGCAATAAACTAAAAGTTTTACTTGATCAGACAATTCTTACATTTTTAGTCCCTCGTTTTAACCCTCTGATATTGGTATCAACCACCCCGCGTTGATATTTAGATCGAAAAAAAATGATGGGAATTGGTCCGTTGCCAAAGGTGTGCCAACCTTATGTCATAAATATCAAAGAAACATCTCACACCTCCACTAGGTATATACATAACTCTACCCAACTCTCACCGCTACTGCGTTTACCCAATTCTAAACAATCAGTTCAGAGTTTCAAAGTTTTATATTCTAATAATTGAATTTAAACTTAATGAATTGGCCGTTCAGATTTGTTAACACCTACAAAAAGTTCTACGTTATGAATTAGCAAAATGTTTCATTAGATTTTTTTTTTCAATGTCAGCATACTGTTTGCTATGTTGAGTGAATATTTTTCAAAAACTTGAATTGTACCATATGAAAAATCGGGTGGTTTCTCATTAGTTTTTAAGTGAAGTATATGCTACATGCATCCAGAAGATGCAGAATAAAAAACACCAGTACCTTGGCGCCACGCATCTGTACAACTACTGATGATTGTTCACAGTTCAGATATGTATTTGTATAGATTAATTGTATTTGCATATATATTGCTTTATTTCAGCCTTGAGTTTCTCAATGCCATTCAGACCAAAGGGGGTGTTTGTTAGCAGTTTTTGCAAGGAAACAGACATCAAAATAAAATGCCTTTGCATCTTGTTCCCTTTTGTACGAGATGGATCTGCAGCACTGTGGGAATTATTTTCAGAAGTGTTCTCTACATTTGTTTGCCGTGAGATTTGAATCTTTACATGATTCTGCTCATGTTACAAAACAACACCAGAAAAGATAGCGTAATTGAAGTTCTGTGTCCACACGTTGATGATTAACACCGATGCTACCAGTCAGGGCGTGAACAATAACAGTTCTTCGCGATACACAAATCGCTCGTCGTATCAAGTGTCTAGAGAATGCAATGTTTGTCATGACGCAAGCGGATTGAATGCATTTAGTTTAGATAGTATTTAAATAAAAAAAAAATCAATAATGTGCAAGCGCAGGATCATTCAAATGTTATATTTTTATGTGGATCTATTCTTAAAGATTTATTATGATAGATAAAAACGAATAGAAAAACAAAATTTGGCCAATCAATATACATTCAAGTTACATGGACTAAATGTATTTTTAAGAAACACTTAATTAATTTCAAGAGTGGTAAAATTTCGCTACACTAAATTTTATAAAATTATGAATTAATTTTTCTTTAACTTTTAAGTAAAAAATAATGTATGACCAAACAACTTCAGACAGGTAAACTTAAACAAACTTAAACAAAAACCATCAATATAACATTCAAGTACGAGGTGAAATATATCGCCACAACTTTAAAAGCATCATACTTAGGATGTTTATGGAGCTCCAAGCACAAAGGGGGGTAACAGTTTATATAGTAAGAGTCTATACAAGGTCAATAGCTCATTTTTTCCGGAAAACATCATGGCTTCACAAATATCGCTACAGGAATGCTGGACGTTCATCCTCATAATGCTTGCCTAGCTTGCACGAAGAAAGGGAGCATTACAAAAAATCATAGAGGCGTGTGACTGCCTATCTTTCCTGCACTGTACACTCAATGATTTGACCATCCATGTGGTGAAACAATCGAGTAGGCAAAATAGCTTGCAGAATATGAGATGATATTTATTACTCGACATGCACACGTTTTCCAATAAATCAAATGATTCAATATGTATAGATTTGTTGAACAGTAATCTTCATATATGTTTATGAATTATTTTATTTTGTGGGCATTTTTTAACATTTGGTCTTAGGGAACGACCCCGGCGTTGTGGTTAACATCCATTCCTCTCACACCAAAGTCACGAGTTTGGACTCACCCAAAAGGTATTTGAGAAACATAGACTACGACGGGAGATGAACCAGCCCCAGCCTGAAAATCTCGATAATCACGATCACGACGATCATGGAAATATAAATAAAAAACAAACATTTGGTCCTTTATTTCAACCATCGAAATTAGACCTTCCTGTGTTAAAATCCCGCTTCCAGTAAGGTTAATCTTCCTAGAGTCCTGCAAAAATAGTCAATGAATGAAATTAGAGCTACCGAAGAGCGAGTTTTACCAAACCACTCAAGGGAATTTAACCGATCTACAAATCAATCCTCAAGGTCACTGTGTCTTTTTACAATCCAGAAAAAAATAATAGAGCAGATATTCCTATATTAATATCATTACTTCGAAATTAATCTTACATGACAACAATGGCTAAATGCTCGTGAATGTTGGTAGTTTTTGTGAGTAAGGTTAAGTAAACGTTAAAGGACGCAAATCTATTTCTCGACAACTTATTCAAAACAACGTATCTGATTTTGTAAACAAAAATGAGATACATTAATTGTTATGTTATGTATTCTCCGTGCGTGGAGTAACGATTATGATGTAGAAGGAGATGTTCGCTCATCACCATGAGGCACCAAGAGTGAACATTAATGTTTTTGGCTAGAATGAAAGATATGAAGAGAAAGTGTTGAAAGTTCCGTCAGTGTGCGGCAGGTTGGAAATAGAACAGATATTTTTATTTAGGATATTGAGCGAAAAGGGCATGTGTACAGTGGAACTTGAACCAAAGACGTCCATTTTTGCCTAACATCCAACTGCGGGGTTGGTCGAAGCACGGACTAAGTCCGCCACTTCAACAGGAACTTTCAACACTTTCTCTTCGTATCTATCATTCTAGCCAAAAACATTAATGTTCACTCTTGGTGCCTCATGGTGATGAGCGAACATCTCCTTCTACATCAAAAATGAGATGTTAAATTCAAACGTAAATGTCACAAAACCCAGACGGAAATGTCAGAACCCCCACGGAAATTAACATCACCACCATGTTATGGGAATGTTATTCGTGGTGTTGTCGGACCTTTTTCAAAATCAGATACGTCGTTTGAAATAAGTTGCCGAGATTTGACGACCAATACAGGAAATATAAGATTAATATGGGAATATGTTACCTATTGTTTATTTATTTATTTATCTATTTATTGATTTAAATAATTCAGCTCACAATAAATGTCTAAATGAATGAAACTTTAAGTGGGCTTCAAATGGTGAGTTGACAAATTCGAGGAAGGGTGCGACAGACCTCTGGTCCTCACTAGTTCTTACCTCACGCCTCTACGAGTCATATGATGACAAAGGACTGCCAGCTGAAACATGGAGACGCTGGTTGGCGTAGCTTGGATAATGTTGTCATTTTGACAATAGCGAAGTGAGGGGGTGTGACTTAAGATTATGCACCAATAAATCAATTTGTATACCCATACCTGTTAATCATATCATATTGTTTTGCATTCTCATTTTATTAATAATTTCAGCACGCTTTGGAATCATCTATGCATTCCCAAACCATTTATCTCAAGTGCCTCGCGCAACGTTACAAGCATCAAAGGCTCAATTTGTTTTTAAGCATTTCAGCATAACATTTACATTTAAATTGAACTTATGAAATTCAGCTACTACTTCAAGACTGGCATGCGCTTGTAAGCAGTATAGGATTATATTTAAATATTTTGCTTAGTGGTATTATTAGTAGGTACCCTAAGGCAGGGGTTTGTTGACTGGACAAGGGCTCGTGGAGTCGCCAGTCCCTTGTCATGTGAACACATGCGGCCTTCTGGCCGTAGTCTTCAGAAGGTCCTCATTGAGATCGACTGGCACTGCTACAACAAGCCATCACGTAGGAAATTACTTCGAAGCAACTTGTTGAGAACAGTCCTACAGGCATAGGTAATCCCTGCACTGATGGTGGGTTCTTATCACATCATCATCACACATCATCAAGGGAATATTTTTTTTAACTAATTGGTTTCGGCCAACAGTACGGAACGAGTCAAGTAGCCGATGACAAAACACCTCAGCAGATAATTCGAAGTCGAAACTGTCAAAGAATTCGCTGAATCTTCGGTTGATCGAATTGGTGCAGTACATAGTTACTAAAGTGATGTTATAGATGCATAAATACATGTTGACCAAGAGGGCGTAAATATTTAACCGTGACAGCAGTGTCAGACAATCGATGTCACCTGTGAGGAGCTTTTCTGCAAATATATCTGATTCGGCCACCTGTACCATCTTAAGTGGCTTCTCGTACGGTGGCCGGTTCGTAAGATCAGGCCATATGAGCAAGAAAAAGGTGCATCTTACGAACTTTCGTCGAACGGCTTCAATTCTTTCGATCCAGATGGCTTGGAAGGGGTACCATACAACCATACAACTTGATTCTACAGTATGTCCCATAAAAAAATGCGAAAGTTCTCAATACTTATTTTTGAGTAGCTTTAAACATCATTTTTACTGTTTTAATGAGTGTGCGTAATCATCTGACTGTATACTCTGAGACGATGTAAACAAAACAGTGGTTCGCGAGTAAACAAGTTGAGAAAAATGTACGCAAAGGAGGTTGTGACTAATTTGCTGCTCGCCCAAAAGCCCGTAAAACAAATTGCAACAATTGTGGGATGCCACCTGGCTACCGTTTACGGAATCCGACGTTCACTCCTTGATGGACCACGTCCACGGGAGCCGGGAAGTGGCCGTCCACGGGCCGCTCGCACACCGAAGGTCATCAGATCAGTGAGAGACAAAGTGAGGCGAAATCCTATCAGATCGATCCGGAAACTGGCTAAGGAAGCTGATATTTCAAAAACTACCATGCAACGTTTGGTCAAAGAGTAAAGTGCCACCTTGTAACGGACCGAATCAAACACCTACGGCTGGAGCGCTCTAAACGTTTGGTGTCAGCATTAAAAAGAAGCATACCACATCATATTCTCTGATGAGAAAATGTTCACCATCGATCTCGTATCGAATACACGTACAGACAAGTTTTATTTCACCGAAGAGGTTTGAGGATGTTCCAGAGAACGTGAAATTCAAGTTTACAACCAAAAATCCGGCCGGAGTCATGGTTTTCGGGGCAGTGGCGTCCAATGGCTTGATAATGGCTCCAGTATATATCAAAACTGGATTAAAAGTTAATACCGAGGTTTATATGAACATTTTGAAGGACCATGTTCTGCCATGGATGAAAGCCCACTTCGGAGCACACCAACACGTCATTTTCCAACGGGACGGAGCACCGTGTCATACCTCAAAAAGAACTCAAGCGTGGCTGAAGGAAAATATGGAATTTTGGCTAAAGGACATTTGGTCTCCTAGCAGCCTGGACTTGAATCCTTTGGATTACTCAATATGGGCATATGTTCAGGCAAAGCCATGTGAAAGTTCTCACCCCAGTGCAGATATGCTCTCGATTCCGTCTCTGTTTGAAGAAGGTGATCGAGTAAAATGGTGGACATATTCAGTAATGTTATTCAGTATGTTATAAAAGGCTTAATAAATGATTCCCTAAATTAAATTATGATTTTTTTTTATCATTTTCTACGAAAAAAACTTATTTGAAACTTAAAAATGGATTTTCGCATTTTATGGGACATACTGTAATATTGATCACACAAGTAGAGTGATATGAAACATTGCGGATCACGGAACTTTTTGGCAATTTTAAACATGAAGCCCAGGTGACGATTGGCTCTGTTGACATTGTCGTCGTAGTGAAGTCTGAAAGTCAGTCCATTATCCATGACAACCCCGAGATCCTTGATGAGCTGCTGACCGCGAGCAAGTGATCGCCCGGAGAGGACATTTTTGAAGATGAATGGTGTCTTTTTCCGATGATATAATATGAGGCCGTTGATCACAGTCGTTGATGAGACACCTACACCCAAAAAACTGGAAGCATGCACGAATTGATCGTTGCGAAAACCACATTTCTTGCATGCCTTTCTGCCAACAGTTTGTATCTAAGACTTACACCTTGCAATCCAAGACAAACATTTTGCTATAAAAATGCACACTATGATGAAAGAATATATCGTTTGGCTTATGTTTACAACATTTTACACTATTAAGAAAGCCAACACCTAATTGTGTGAGTGTGAACATGAATCATATATCGAATTCGTTTTTGAACCTAGGTAGTAACCTGTGATACCCGAACTTATTGTCAGTGCAAACCTCAATCCTTAACCAACTACAATTAAAACCATACACATTGACTCTCAACACACAACAAGCCGACTCAATTTCGATACCCGGTCCAGGTTGGAACTGAATCAAAAATGTTAATGATATCATCAATACAAATTCAATATATCCAGATAGTCGTTCAAGCTGAAAATATAATTAGTTTTGTTGTGCATGCGCGTAAATTTAGCCAAGGAATAATACCGAAATACGAACGCGAAAAAATCGCAGAGCCGATTTCGTCGTTTGCGCTGGAAATTGTTTGGTTGATTGCAGGTGTTGAACGTGAAAAAAAACGGTACGGAAAATATAGTTTAGTGTTTCCCTGTTCATGAATCTACTCTGCAATAATTGTTTACAATTCATTTTTTTTTTTTGCGTTCTGAAATATTGTGAAACGGTGAGAAAAAGTTAATGTTATTGTTCTGATGCGCTTGTTTTTCCTCCAATGATTTAATGTGGTGAATGGTTTGAAATTAGTTTTTTTATTGTGCTGTCCAAGAGTTTATTTTCTCGAATATGTTTATTCCCAACTTGCTATCAAAACCAAACACTGGTTCATTTTATCATCGTTTTTTGCTTCCATAAGCCCGTTTAGTTAGCGAGGAAGACAGTTCAAATAGAAGAATACTTCTCTACTCGATAAGGATGGAGCAGTTCTTCGCCTGTTAACATTTCATGTTGTTTGGTTCAAAATAACCTTAATAGCCTAGACCAACCTTTCAACTCAATACTTCATGAAGTATAGATCTAAAAATCTCCATGAACTTGTGCCGTATACATAAATTGCCAAAAAAAAATTTTGCAAATCATAATATCTGTATATCATGGTGCGTCTGGATAACTATTTATTTAATGAAATGCTTCCAAATTCATCTGAAGATCTAAATTCCATGGTGTTACCGGATAATCTAGACCAAATTTTGGGTATACAAAATATATTTTGCTTGGAGAACTGAAGACTTCTATGCCATGAAGTACTTTGATAAATTAGATCATGAAAGATACAAGTTAAAAACACAGTGCTGCTTTCAGCATACATATTCAAACCTTCAAGAATTTGTGATGCACAAAAAGGAAATAGATCGCATGTTATACTTGTAGATTTGCAGTTCCTAACTCCAGAATCTTTAGGATACCTGGGAATACCTTCTATCTCAATATTGTTCATGCTTTAATCTACGAGAAACCCCTTGAATTTGTATTGTACCCATATACTACCACAAAAATAATGATTTTGCTTGTTTATATGAAGAAATTTAGTTCAAAGAGTTATTTAAGAATTATATTAATGTAGTCATTAGAGTTATTATAGAATAAGTACCGTATTAGATATTTACGCCATAGAGACCTAGTTTCTCCTTTTTACTGCAGTCATCTTGAATATTTTTAATTCTAGAATTCTTAAGCAACCTAGAAAAGCCTTTTTTTAGTACTATTTTGAGCATAAATCTACAAACCTACGAAAATGTGTACCGTGTACCGTGCTTATCCAAAAGGTTGGTGGTTTTCTAGTAGTTTTTATTTATATACACAATACTTATAAAACACAATATTTATAAAATGATATTTCATTCAGAATACAAAGTCCCATCGAGGAGTTCAAAGAACATGGGTTTTGCAAATGTGATCGTACATTAAAATCAATTCCTGAAATCATAAGATTCAGATCCACGTGCTATACATATTACGAATATGCAATTACAATAACTCTAAATAACCCAATTTAAACATTTCGAACCTTTTGTTTGGTTCGTAAATTGATCGTTTGATTGTATTTGTCATTGGATTGCGTTTGTTTCACCATGAAAATTTGATCAATTTGTTTGGGTATTGGATTGCGTTGCTATTTTATTGAAGGGAACCGTATGTATACATATATGGTTAAATAATGTTCAGGGTTTAATGACAACGGGTGCCATTTGTTTTTATATAGGTACTTCCAAGGAAGTTTTGACTACTGTTGAACAGCACATGAGCATATCAGTGAGGTACGTATTATAGATATTTAAAAAAAATTAAGCCTAAAAACTAAAATACATTCATCGCCAATTTTTGTTGCATATTATCCAAAAAATAAGGTCTAAACTTACAAGAAAAAATATCAAAACGAGAATCCTTTTTTTGAATTTGAGAGACCGGAAATCAAAAAAAAAAATATAATTTATATCGCAATCAAAGTGTACTTCTATATTGTAAATATAATGTGTACAAACTGTTTAGACTTGGAAGTAAAAAACGATTCACATAATGCTACACGCAAGAAAATACGTAGTTATACCAATACAAAATAGGAATCAATTCAACGAAAATTTTGGTTTAAACATGGGCGAATAAAACTGATGGACTAATTCAACAAAACCTTTGAGTTGAAATAAAACTTCATGTTTTATAGAATAGAACATCGTGTTTTATTGCTCAAAACAAAATGTTTTGTTAAACAAACTAAACGCATTTGTTGAAATAATAAACATTGATGAACTAATAAAACAAAACCATTTATTTGGAATAAGACTTTATGCTTCATCGATATTTTTTTGTAGTCTTATGACATGAACTTGGGCTACATCATGTCAACATGATTCGGAAGCCCAGTTACTTGAAAAGAAAATAACTCATTGATAATCTGTTAAAAAATTAATTGAGTATGTTTAAACTTACATTATTGAAATGCAGAGGCAGATACAGTATGAAATATTCGCTTATAAAAGTATTTTGTTAAATCAATAAATTAACTACTATAGGTTACATGAATGTTATTGTTACTACCTTAATTAACCTATTGGTTTGATTTGAATGAAATTTTGAATTGATTTGAAAATCGAGATGGTTTGAGCTGTTTAGTGGAATACCTGTAACTAG
This sequence comes from Aedes japonicus, assembly GCA_034211315.2. Taxonomy (NCBI): domain Eukaryota; kingdom Metazoa; phylum Arthropoda; class Insecta; order Diptera; family Culicidae; genus Aedes; species Aedes japonicus. The sequence goes on along the minus strand of JASCZW010005475.1, from coordinate 4,423 downwards.
AAATTAGAAGAAAAATTAGCATTTTCCATTTATATTCAACTACCTTTGCTTATCTTGACAGATACGCGTATTTCGTCTACAATGTGCAGACTTCTTCAGTGTCTCGTACTAGTCGTCAAGTCGAGTTATTAGTACGAGACACTGAAGAAGTCTGCACATTGTAGACGAAATACGCGTATCTGTCAAGATAAGCAAAGGTAGTTGGAATTAAATGGAAAATAATAATTTTTCTTCTAATTTCTAGTTGATTTGGAACTTTTTCATAAATTGAGACAAACCTTGTATTGAAATGCAACAAATCATTTTGTTGATTCAAAACAGAGTGATTTCTTTGCGTGTACATAAGCGTTTGGAAATCTCTCTAATTTTATGGGTAATGTGGGTACGTTTCACCGAAATCTTCTGTAATGAGATTTTTACATCTTTTATAAGACGGGTGATACTGAGAGGAGATTGAAAATGAGAGCATATGTGTGCTTTAATTGTAGATTGGTTTGAGTGTATTTATACTGTTTAACTACCGCTTTACGGGTTTTCGCAATAAATAAAATCAACGGAATAGGTTGATTCAAAATTGTGTTGTGAAGACTTTTCAAATTATCTGTAACTTAGATTTTGATGTAATATTATCATCAAATCTGCAAAAGCATATGGATAATGAAACAGAAATCCATGAACAATCTATATATACATATAAAAATGGATTTCTGTCTGTTTGTCTGTCTGTCTGTCTGTCTTTCTGAACCTAATGGACTCAAAAACTACTGAACCGATCGGTGTGAAATTTTGTATGCAGGGGCCGGGGAAGGTTCTTATGATAGTTAAAGACCCCTCCCTTCTCTGGAAAGGGGCGCTCCCATACAAATGAAACACTAAAATCTACATAACTCGAGAACTAATCAAGCAAAAGAAACCTAATTTGTCATGTTTGAGGTTTTAAAGGCAGAAAAGGTTTCTATGATGGTTTGAGACCCCACCGCCTTCTGAAAGTGTAGGGGAAGGGGGATCTCCCATACAAATGAAACACAATTTTTTGCACATACAGTTACAAGTCGAGAACTAATCCAGCAAATGGAACCAAATTTGGCATATGAAGGTTTTTGAAGGAGAAAAATGTTTCTATGATGATGGGAGACCCCTCCGCCTTCTTTATTATTCAAGTTATCTTCCAACAATTATAAACTGCCGATAAAGAGAATCATATCGATAATATATGTTATGGTAAATCAAGATCTTACCATAACACTAATAGGTTGGTAAGTATCGTTACCATACAAAAAATGACTTTTTCTCGAACAAAGTTTCCAGTAAATAATTTGTTTATCATATTTTTTCTGCAGTTTTACTTTAGGTGGTATCGTTCAATTCTGGTTATATCATAAGATAATTTTTTCAACCATTACAATATACGTTAACATAATTTAATAATAAATACGATACAAAGAAGATTCTAGGTATCGTTACAGTATAGTTACATTATTAAAAAAAATAATAGAAATGAAACGCAAATTTCTGCATAACTCGAGAACTAATTAGGTAAATGGAACCAAATTTGACAGATTTGAAGGTTTTTGAAGGAGAGAAATGTTTCTATGGTGCTTTGAGACCCCCCGCCCTCTGAAATGAAACGCAAATTTCTCCATATTTCGAGAACTATTCATGTGGGACATCTGGGTGTTATTGGACGCAGGATTTTTATACATATTTATATGAATGTATGTCTGACCGATCGGAGTAAAAATATGTATGCAGGGATTTTTGGGGCTGGGAAAGGTTCTTATGATTGTTTGAGACTGCTTCCAACTACTAGAGACATATTCTTATGGTGGTTTAAGACCCTCTTTTATTGGAATGGAGGGGGAGGTCTCTCATACAAATGAAACACAAATTTCTGCATAACTTGAGAACTAATCAAGCAAATGGAAACAAAATAGGTATGCGGGGTTTTTTGAATACAAGAAATGTTTCTATGGTGATTTCAAACACAAATTTCAACCTAACCTGAGAATTATCCAGGTTATTAAGACACAAACTGTGTATTGTCTGGGTAAGAAGAATGTTCTGATAGAAGTTTGAACTTCTTTGTCAATAAAAAAACTCATTCAAAAATTAAAAAAACAAAAGCACCAGTTCTCTGTAATGTTTATTCAGTTAGTTGCAGGCGTAGCAACGCTCGCACTGGGGTCAGCTAGTATAATATACATTCTTATCCTCGTTTACGTATGAACAGTATTCAGTTCTTTGGTTTGGTGAATAAATTGGTTTCATAAACAATAACCACAATAATGTTTTAAGGGAATCACATAAAACAAGTGGCTATTATAATTACGACGATAGTAGAGTTCCTACGAAAAAATAAGGATAATTTTTGAAAGCATGTTGGGGAACAACTTTGCTGAACAAAGTTCAACATGTGGAAATCTTTGACGAATTTTCGAAACAATATTAACATTTTCCAAAAAACAAATTAATTCCCATTTATTTTTCTTCATAATTTAACATATGATCATAATCTGTTTAAAAATACTAAATGACATAAATATTCGCAAAATAATCATACAAATGCAAAACATGCAGAGGTAAACTAGATAAGTGGCCAATCAGACTTGCTGTCACTCATTTAGATCAGTTAGATTCGTTTTTCAGTAGTTGACAGAAGCAGAATATCGAAAAAAAAATGTGGTATTAAAAAACACTTGGTTCCTACTATACCCTTTGTCCAACTTTTTGTAATAATGCATTGTTTTAACTTTCATATTTTTGGCGAGAGGGAGTGTTCTATTCGTCAGAGGAATGCACTGTTTGACGAGGTTTTGGGTTATATTAAGCGCTTTATGATCGTCACAGACGTTTTTTTTTTCATTCTATTTTAACCTCAGCTATTCGCAAACTAGTCTTTAGTTGTCATCACATGATCTATGCGATCGCTCTATGGGATCTTTACCCAAGAATCCGTTTGGTGGTCATCAGGTTACCTCTATTTACACTATTTACACTATCTATTTGGTGATTTTACACAGTTGTGAGACAGTGACATATCGCTCGAATGGATTTTGTTACAATAGACACTTCCTCTTCATCCGAAACATATTGCGTCACCAGAACAGGGCCATTTTTTCCTCTACCACAAAGTCGTCTCCTGGGTTTTTCCCACATCGTTTTTCATTTAAATTGACCGGCACGCACAACCAATTTTTCCACGTTGCCTTAAAGGGAAGTAATTAAAACGATAGGTAGAAACAACTATGTTGATTTAATTAGTCGTCCGTTTATCAGTAGCACTTACTCTACTGCTTGCCATTTGAAAACAACACGAAGTGTCTGTTAAAAAAAATCCTAAATCTTCACCAAATAAACATTTTGATTTGCGAGTTGAACCGTAATCTGCCACCGCCGTCTGAAAAGTTGACACCTCATAGGAAAATATAGAATATAAAATATAATATTAAAAAAAAAACAAATTTAAATTTCGAATCCTGTTTTTCTCGATTTGACAAGAATGTTACACAGGACCTAATGCAATGTTTGGCTTGATATTATGAATGTTTCGATAGTCCTAGCAACTATTCAAAAGGGTGTGATTCGAAACGTATACAAGTCTCTTTATTTTCATTTTTCCTAATATCAATAATCCAATCAACCATTTCACCCATCTGAATGAGAAAATGTAGCTCCACTGGATGAAATAGTTGAATTGCGAGAATATGCCGGTCAATTGTAATTATTTTTCTTTCAAGTCATAGTTTACGTTTTGATCAAGCCCTGTTGACTTGTTATTCTAGAGTTTGTTAATATTAAAACATTTCCAAACGCATACACGAAGAAACCTCACGAATACATACGCATTAAACGTCAAAACTAACCAACACATGCTTAGCCCACAAGCTAATTAATTGCTCACACATACATATACAGAAACGATATGTTTTATGGCGTCTGCTTTACAGGTTAGTGTCTTCGCTTATTTCATTTTTTGGATTAGGGTCAACAATCAATTGATGTATTACGGCATTCAGACATCAATAAAAGTGAGTGTTTCAATCAACAATGTAGTAAAAACTGCCAACGAGTATTTTGGGTGTAGTAGCTTCAGCTTAGCAAGCAGAATTCCATGGTCCACCGTATCGAATACAGCTTTCAGAGCCATAAACGCAGTATCAACCTACCATCATGAATTCATACAACACAGGCATAAACTAAAAAGGTCCTTGTATTCGATCGCTTCGAAAAACAGCCAGGTTGATTGAAATCGATGTAGTTTTAGAGCACGCAAATAAAGTATTATTTATAATGATTTCCAATAAGCTTGAATATGCATTGATAGAAATAATCCAATTTTAAAGATAGGAAATACGAGTGTTTCCAGTGTGTGCCGATAGATGGAAGTTCCTCGCAAACTAATAATATTACGCCATCAAGGTCG